>BMAV01003969.1:0-88788 GCA_019973955.1 Trichonephila inaurata madagascariensis
AGAAAAAAACACACACACACAATTTATTTATTTTTTTTTTAACCGTGATTTTAAAATTTTTTATCAATCTTGTACATATACGGATAAATTGTCTCCCACGGAAAAAAGTTTTTGCGTCCCTTCATTTTAAAGTTAATGCCTTCAAACTTCATTTTCGATTACAAACAACGGTGATTTTTAAATAAAAAATGTAACAAAAATAATCTTTAAATATTTCTAACAAAAAGGTGGGAAAAAAAGAAAAAAAAAATCTTTTTTTAAAAAAAAAGCCCGTCATTTTTATGTAATTTTTCAATTTTGTACAGATTACGGATAACATCGTTCTACACATGGAAAAAAAAGTTTCGGGAGATTATTTTTTATATATAAAGAAGTTATTAAGAGTTTTTAAATTTTGAGTATTTCTTAAAAAATCGTAACAAAAAAGTTTTTGATATCCAATTCAATATTTATAGGGGCACCTTTTCTTTTGTAGTGTAACCTTTCATCAAATGTAACGGACTGAAAGTGAAAGCCTTCAAACTTAACACATCGATTGAGAACAACGGTAATTTTTAAACAAAAAATGAAACAAAAATAATGCTAAAATATTTCTCGCAAAAAGGTCCAGCTTCGAACCTGGAAACTACCGTTTAGAAATTAGCACGTTAAACAACTATGTTACTCTTCTTTCGAGAAAAATCAGAGAAAAGACCTTTAAAATAAAAGGAAGAGATATTCAATTTCGTATTGCGTTATTTGCTAAAGTTAAATCTTTTTTTTTCGGGCTTCATTTTTAAGTTTATGCCTTCAACCTTCATATATCGATTGCAAACAAAGGTATTTTAAACAAGACTTAAAAAATAATGTTAAATATTTCACCCCTAAAGGGGAAAAACGAAAAATTTTCTTAAAAACTGAAATTTTAAAGATATTTTATCAATCTTTGTACAAATTACGTATAATAATTTTCACAGGAAAAGTTTGGTAAAGTTATTTTATAAATAAAAAGTTTTAAGTATTTAAATAGAATTTTGAGTGTTTTGAAAAAACGTAAAAAACACCAGTTTTTGACATTTAATTTTTTAAATGACTGATTCTAAAAGAAAGAAGCATGAACCTTTTTTAGTGTGAAATATATATTTTTTTTTGTTAGCGCGAAAGAAAATGCAAGCGGAACGATTTAGAAATTATTTTAATAAAAACGTATCGACCTTGATTCATTTTAAAAAAGTCGTAAAAATAGAAAATATAATTCTTTTGTAAAATAAAATATACCGTATCGTGGTGAAGTAAATGATCATTCCAATTCTGTAAGCATTTTTTGTCTGAGTTTCATGAGAAAAATTAGATCGCGTTTTAAAAACGTCTGGAAAAAAAAGTTCCGAGATTTTGAACTTTGCCCCTGGCGGTGAAAAATGGCCCTAATTATGCGTTTTAAAGTTTTTAATTTATATCTATTTAACTAGTTGGAATATAGGAATATAAATGATAAAAATGGATTTCTCGGATCATTCCCAATATTTTGGTACATTTGAGGAGTTTCTGCGTTTTGCGGTTCGTGAGAAGATAGACGTACATACGTTTGTTTACCTGCGAATTTTAATAGTCAAGACATAGATCAACCCTCAGTCCAATATTATACTTAATGTTTCCTTCTTTCAATGCTATTTACTAAAATATATGACATTAAAAATTAAATTTATTTATGGAGAATTACAAATGCATTTGTTAACATCCAGCAGATTAAGAACAGTCAATAGGCTAGAAATCTTCAGATTATCGATTTTGATATTTCTAAAATCCCCAATTCATGATCTTTCGAGTGTTAAAACATTTTTGTCATTTTATGAATTAGAAGTATATCAAAATGACTTCTAAAATCATCAGGTAGTGACCACGCCCTTTGACACATAAAATTGACAATATTAACCATTTTAACAGTTGTAAAGCATCTATGTATTTTATTCATTCATACGCAATTAATTTTTGATAACAATATAATATAACTGCAAGTTTAACTGTTAGGGTTTGAGGAAACTTTGTAGCTTATAGTTTGAGTGATTTGAAATTTGATTATTGATTAAAAGATAATTAAAGGTAACATTAGTAGATAAAAATAACGAGGATAAGTAAGTAGTATGCAATACTTCCTCTGACAAGGTAAGATTTTTTTATAAAAATTACTGTTTTCTAAACATTTTATTTTTAAAATTGTTTCTGTTACTTTACCTAAACCTACTGCATGCATGGATATATACTTGTGTATATTGAAGTGAAATTTTTCAAATATTTCTAAAGCATTTAGAAAGAAAACACATGTCATAACAAAAAATTACAATTTTTATTAAATTCCTAATTATGTTATGCAAAACTTATATTTTTTCTTAAGGAAACTGAACAATTTATTTTTAAATTTTCACTTCAGTATAAAGATAAAGGTTTATATAATATATAGAGACAAAATCTTGAGTATTTTTGTTTAATAGTTTCTGAGAAAAAATTACAAAAGACATACTGTCATAGTCGTTGCGAGAATCTTGTTACATACAAAAAAAACAAATGAATTTGAAATTTTAAAAAAAAACAAAGACCCAGTCTTCTATTGACTGTTTAAGAAATTACTTGCCTTATATTTTATAGAGAAACTTGAATACTGATTCTTTAGGAAGTTGTTAGTATGTTAACATTCAAATCCAAAATGTGAAAACTTTTAAAATATCGCTTAATCACATATTCCCAAATATTTGCTTTTACATGTTTATACATTATTACAAGGCATTCATGATGATTTATGGTCAACTTTGATGTAAGCAATGCATCAAAACTGAAAACTTTTGAAGATTGATACAGAATTTGAGGAAAGTCATATAAATGCTACAAAACATTTCGTTATGCAAAAACTGAAAACCGCTGTCTGTATTTTCAGGGCAATTTAAGTCATTTTTGTTTCCTATTTTAGTAAAAATACATAGAAAAGATGCTAATGTTTAATAAAATGGTACAAATACATGTTGTAATTATAATTTTTGTGATGAAGTGACACATTCTAGTAAAAATGCAATTTTCTCAAAATGATTTTTTTCAAACTGCGTGTACCGTTTTCTCAGAACCTACTGAATAAACACACAAACAAATTTAACTGCATATAACTGATATATCACTATACATATTAAAGTTAGTATTTTGGAGATTTTCTCAAAATATTTTGCTAAAGAGCTGTTATCGTAAAAAAAAGACAATTTTCAAAAATATTAGAGTGATACTTTTACGTTTAATGTTTTTAAAAAAACTAAAACAATGTGTTTGAAAAATTTAACTTCTATATAAATATAAACGTATAATTAATGTACAGAAAAAATTTGAAGTTTTTATATTTGACAGTTTGTGAAAACAGGTTCCTAAAAAAGCTGAATTTAACATTGTCTGTTTAGGGGGTACCGACTATTCTTAAGAAAAAGTTTTTTGTCAGTATAACATTTTAACTATGTTAAAGTTTGTTTTTAGTATTACTTAGTACTGTACGTTTTATTTTTTTAAAAAAATACATTATTTATGGATAAAGAAAAAAGGAATAGCAATATATTTTTTTTAAAAAAAATAGTATACTTGCATGCAGCATTGAGACAATTTCATAATGTGCTATGCCCATGTATTCAAGTTTTAAATGAAAAAAAAATAATCACTATGACAACTATGTAGATAATGCTAATTAATATAAATGTTATTAATAAAAATGTGTGCCATAGTACAACTATACTCCAGTTTGTAATTCACAAATTTTAATTTTATTTTAGTTAGTTTTTAATTTAAAAGAAACAGTTTTTTTAGGAATACCGGGTTTAATTTTTTCCCGTAGACACGAGCTGCAACACTTGGTATAAATTTTTAACAAAATATATTAACTAACTATAAGTGGCCTCAGTAGCCTAGTGGCCAAGGGCATGGACTCGGGGCTACACTTATCATGTGTTCAAGCCTAGTGCTGTTAAAGACCCGCCTTGTTGAGGGGGCCACTGCTCGTTAAATCTTTCGACGTTCTAAGTCCGTTCGTTGGTGTGATGTAGAATTAAGGAGAATGGGTGATAGCGCAAGTGACGTTTTCGTTACTTGACCGTGGTTCAAAATTATGAATCAAATCCCAATAGTATTCATGTAGCTTTATAGTAAGACATTAATATAATTATCATTCTTAAAAATCAAAATTTGCTATGAAATAATTATAGATAAAATAATAATAATAACTAATATTTTATAATTAGAAATCAGTGCATGAATTAACATATTTAAACTATAAGATAATTATACAACTAAGCATCTAGTGGATCTCGACAAATCCAGGCCAAATCTCTCGAAACAATCACAAATCCTTCCCTTGTTTATTAGGGAATTATCTCAATTTATCTACTATTTAAGTGGAAACGGTACAACATTAAATCACTGCATTTGAGTCTCAGGTGCAAAACTAGTAAGTGGTGTCTCTCGATTGAACTAGGGTCCCAGGTGTAGTTAGCTAGAAACAGATACCATTAATTAACTTTTCAGTGAATAGTCCATCAGAGGACACTTCAGCAGTGTTTGCTATTAAGCAGATTGTGATATCTGAATGGATTTTTGGGGTGATTGGTAAAAAGTAATGCTTCCAAATCAAGGATATGGGTCACAAAAATAATCATGGATAAGTTTGCTATTCAAATCGTAATAATTTTCATATGTTTATGTTAAAATTATACTGTTAGGTAAAATGTTTCTGAATTTTTTGGCACAAATTAAATCATGATACAAAAGATTTGAGCTTGCTTAGTTTGCGGAAGTAAAACTTACGCAAAAAGTAGCATTCTTCCATTATTGACTATTATTCGTTTTTATTTGATCATATTTACATAAATATAATTCACTATACAAAAGTAAATTGTTCCTTACTCATTATAATTACTAATACACTAACTCTTTATCTTTCTCTCTCTCTCTCTTTATATATATATATATAATTACTGACTGTGAAGTAGAAATTATTTTATACTAGAAAATCATTATTTAGGCTCATGTCATCTAAAGAGACATACACTCAGAAAATAACGTCTTTTTTTTCATCTTTTACTTGTTATCTGACAAACTTAATAAGAACATAACTAATTGAAATGACTTATAAAAGTGCTCTGGTATTAAGAACCTAATCATTTCATTTCCCCCAAGCAATAGTTCAATCATTATTATATTTATTCTATTAACTTCATTATATATACTGTCTGCTAAAAAAATCTTTCCCTTATCTAAAAACATCTTCAAAGGAAAAAAAATGACTCTAACAGGATATAATCTGATTTGATGTATCATTGTATATTTGTGTCTTAAATACTTTTTCAAGGTCTTATCAAGCAATGTACAAGCATTGTGAATCTACAGAAAATGAAACAAATTTTAGATCAATATATAAGAAGTTAAGTGAGGAAAATTAGTAACTTTATTCCTTAAGCTTACTTACAGGTTAGCGGGTTTAACTTTCTAGTGGACGCGTTTTAATATTTGGCACGAATGGATGAGTATCAATATTTTTAAATCTTAGTGTTTTCTTTAGTTCTGATTAGTAGACGAAAGTTGTTTCGATATAATAACAAAATGCAAGATGAATTATATAAAAGTATAAAAGTTGCCCAAATAAAAAGTTGAAAAGTTGAAGAAAAAGAATACTTTTATTGGAATTTAAAATAAATTTCATTGGGCTTTGAAACACAGGTCCCTTCGTTTCAACAGCAGGTCTATGCCTTTGCTATAAAAAGATTGTAGTTGATTATCGATAAAGTCCTACTTAGCTTCTCCTTCAAGTCCTCGTCGAAATAGAAACGGGTTTCACCGGAGGAAACCCAGACTGTACGATAGAACTTCCAACAGTTTTTAACGGAATTTCTTACGGTTGTCTGGGTTTCACCCTAGGAAACCCAGACTGTACGATAGGTCTTCCAACAGTTTTTAACGGAATTTCTTAAGGTTGTCTGAGTTTCACCGGAGATGATTGGGCAGTCATTGTCTTGGAGATCTGATATCATTTGCTACCCTTCTCGAAAACATTTACACTAATTATTCGAACTAAGCTTAGCTTACCATAAACTGCCTCAGTTCACTGATAGATGCCAGCATAAATCTTACCTTTCGCAATCAGAAATAGATACCACAGCGCATTATTCATATATGGATGTCTTTATGAACCGCGAGACTTTACTTATGATCTATTTTCACTACCACGAACAGATTTCATTATCGAAAGTCATATTTGGTGTACACCTTCTACCTCCTTTTACATCCATGTTCGATGGCCCTGCTATAGCAAGCAACATTCTGACACAACTGCATGTGTCCACTTTTCAGTTCGACAAACCTTATAGTTTTGTTAAGTCCAGTGTGAAAACAATCTTCGATATTATAATCAGATAAAAAAGCTATCTGATTTATATACTGCTTTTGTACATTTCAAATTTCATCATTGCTTTCCAAAGCTTTCATTTTCAACGTTCACGTTCTCACTGAGCCATGCTTTGTGTTTAATGCAGCGTTTCTCAAACTGTGGGGCGTTCCCCTTGGGGGGTGTGATAATTCTACAAGTAGGGGCGAGTATATTGAAAACTCGAAATCTAAAAATTATTTAAAAAATTATTTATTTTCTGAAAAGTAAACAAACAAAATGCTTTCTGATATAATAAAATATTAAGTACACATTTACACTAATGTAATACACTTATAAATGTATCAGTACTATACAATGTATTTAATTGTTAGTTTAACAATATTAAGTTAAGACAGTGTTTCTCAAACTGTGGGGCGCGCCCCCTTAGGGGCGTGAAAACCTTACGAGGGGGGCACGACCATATCAAAAAGTAGAGAATAAAAGATTATTTTAAAAAGTTATGAAAATTTACTTAAAGGTAGCCAAACAAAATACATTCTGACATCAGAAATATACTCGTTGCATTTTTATTGTTATCTGTTGCGATTTAAAAATTAGAAAAGTAAAGCAACATAATACTTTTTCTTATTACTTGAAAGTATATTTAATTTACTTAAAATACCTATTATTTGAAAGTAACTATACAAAATTTAATATTTATCTTGATAATTTGAGTCTATTATAATTGAGATAGTATTATAGTTTTAAAGTCAAAGTACATTATTATTGCATTCAATACATTGTTATTGTATGGGAGGGGCGATGAAGATTATGATTGAAAATTGGGTCGCAGATATTGAAACTTTGAGAAACACTGAGTTAAGAACGTTTGATAATTACCAGTGACCCCATGGGCTTATATTAACACTTATCTTGATAATTTGTAATTGTTTATATTTAATTCCTTAACTGCCGATTAAAAGTTACGCGATTCGATCCCCAATGCCATTGATTTCCACGTAAACGAGGCGTATTTTGATATTTTTTGGGGTGGAGAAAAGGAATAAATAATTAAGCCCTCTGAAATAAGTAAATCCTACGCAAACACTGTTAAGATCCTTTTATTGCATTCCAAAGCCTTTGGAATAATTTTATGGATAGCAGTGCGCAGAAACGATCGTACTTCGGAATGACGTATATATACGCAAAGAAAATTAATGCTTTGGCTGAGCGAGACGTTTATATGCGTCGTTGGCATATAAGAGATTAAATTTGTATTGTAGCTTTAGTGTCAAAGTATAGAATTTTTGAATTCAACACATTCTTATTTGTATGGAGGGGGGGCGATGAAAATTATGATTGAACATTGGTTCGCAAATATTGAAAGTTTGAGAAGCTCTGGTTTACTGGTAACAGTCGTTCCCGTAGGATTAACAATTCTCAGGGACTGTTGATATGAAGGGAGTCTCTGTTATTCCTGTGGCATTAAAGAAAGAGACTGTTGGAGAGGTTTGTGCCGACATATCACAAAAACAATATTCGCACTACGGAGAAGGATAAAAACTACTCTGCTTTTGATGTAATGATTATTGTGTTCTGTTTACATTTTTCCCGGCAGCTAGTCAGCCATTGATGTCCGCTCTCTATGTATGTATTACATTTGTTTACCAAAATTTATTTAACCTTTAATATCATTGTAAGCAAAATCATTTCCTTCAGGTCATGAAGTGTTTCTAGGGGAGGTATTATGTTGAATGGACAAAGAGACGGATATCCGTATTTAAATAATATAATTTAGTGCATAGTTATTTAAATTTACCAATCACAGAAATTAAACATTTAGAAATACTGTCGAACCTCTATATTGCGAATTTTTCTATATAGCAAACTTTTTCCTAGAACCTTGAACATTTCACAATTTTCATCGTAAAATAACCTCTCTATAGCGAAGTGAATTTTCTATATAACGAACTTTTTCTTCTGTGATTTAATTTTTGTTCTTCGATTTTCAAATTATTTCTGAACATTTCAAATTTTTTCTCTTTAACATATTTTATGGTGGTCATAAATCTTGTGAATTAGTTTTATTAGACCCTAACTCGCCGAGAGCAATAGAGTTCTGGCGTTTCATCCACCTGTAACCCCTACTGCCCAGTTCCCTAGAAACATATTCGATATCCCCTTTCACACTCAATGGTGTTGTTCCGTGTCCCCGTGTTATAGTTTAAATAATGTATGCTAATTATACTTGTATGCTTTAAATTCGAAAATGTCCTTAAAATCGATTAACTTTAATATTAAATTATTTTCTAAATCATAAAAATACATCGTATTCTTCGACATTCTTTTTTCTTGTTTTCCTTGAAAGTTCTCTATCTTACTTTTTATTATTTTTGTGGTCAGATATATAAAACCAATCACAAAATATAAATTTAAAAAGGTGGGAATATTCTTTTTTAACGTATTTTTTATAATTTAAAATTTTTTATGTTGAAACGTGTTTCCTTCTTCTAACATACAATTCTTTTCGAAACATAAAGGCAAAACTTTTCAAATATCCAAACCAAAAAACTTCGTGATTTAATTTGCAAATCAGATATTTTAAAAGGATTGAACTTTCAAGTATGTCGTAACTAATTTATGGTGTCAAAACTTGGAATAGTTTGACCTACACTCTGGAATAGAGTTGCGTTCATCCAATTTAACCCCATGCCATTTTAAAGAAACAATCTTCATATCTAAATTACGTAATGGTGTTTGTTCACCTGTCCCCGAAGTTAGTTTATAAAATAATATATGTATAGAATTAGATTAGACTTTTAAATTATTAATGTCCTTAAAGATAATTATATTAAATTTTCTGAACTTAAAAAAAGGGTATTATTGTTGGCTCATTTTCTTTTTTTAGTTTTTTTATTTATTTTTATTCTTTAAATTGGGTTTAAAGAATTAAAATGTCAACATATATTAATTTAAAAAGGTGAAAAATAACTTCTTAATATAGTTTTCAGGATGTTATTTGAATGTGGTTTGTAAAGTATATTAAAAGATTAACCTCTATATAACGAATTTTCCATTTAACGAACTTTTTTGGTATTTAGCGACTTCGTTATATAAAGGTCCGACTTTGTATTACAGGAAAATAATTATAGGGAAAACTTTAAGAAATATGTTGACATTCTCTTATAAGAAATAGATGTTTCCTAAAACAGTATTTCACAATATTTTAGCAAAAGTTGGAAGAGGACAGCAAATATCTTTATATTGCAAACTGTCTACTGATTTACTTGAATAAAGCTAAGAATCTATTGCGTTTAGTGTATACGATGTATATGATTATATTAAAAAAAGGGCAGAGAAAGAGATGGAAAAAAAATCTTCAAAGATATATTTAAGTAAGTTTCCCTTGAGCAATGTCTTTTTAATAGCACAAATAAAAGTAAGAAATAACTTTTAATTTTTTTTAAGAAAAGAAATATTTTTTCATGGCTATATTTAAAATTATTTAAAATATTGGAATATAAATTATTCTAAATGGACCTAATGATTTTGTGAATTAGCCTTATATCCTGAAAAAATTTTACATTATAAGCAATAGAAAAAGATTCCAAAAAGTATACTAATTGGATTGAAACCAATAGCTAAGATAAATAAAAAAAGAAACATATTTACCATTAATCAATATACTCTTTACATTAAACAACTTGTTGATGAAATAATGTATAATATATTTATTTTTTTTACCTAAGATGTATTTTTAATTATAAATCAGTATAACGTCGAGTGTATTTTCAAATATGGTGATTATAAATGATCTATTAAGCAATTATTGCAAACTTCACACAAAGAAATTTCCCCAAAAATAAATAAATAAACTTCTCATCTGTATTTAATGAATGATGTAATCCAAAAAGAAACAATATGAATGTGTGTCTAGATAAGAATCTAAAGAAGTGTAATTTATCTTGATTATTTCAAGGATGATTTCTTTTAAAGTTTAACAAGACAAAAGGTAGAAAAATAACACCTTAGCTTTCTTCTACTATAAATGTTTTATGCTTACACCCGCAAGATAACACAAACAGAACGGGGAAATAACAATCAGGAAAAAATTTCTAGATAGGGATTTAGATCTGTTTGGGGAGTTGTAAAACATATATTTATCGGGAAACAAAAGAATTTTTCACTTTCCTTTCACATAAGCCGTTCTCTTTTTCAAATACGTGGACAAAAAATATATTTGAAATGTAGTAAATGTAATTCTATTCTACCTTGATCTTTTTATTAATATTATTTATCTTTTCACTGAATGTCATGTGAAAATTTTTGAAAAAAATCATCTTTCAATTATTAGTGTCAAGAGTGAAATGAATCATGAAATGTTCTATTCATAAAATTAATTTAAAAACGGGGTTTTTAAATTTGATAGAGAAATCCTAATGTCCTGAATAAATATGATGCACATTTGAAAACTGAAATATAAAGTAAATTAAAAGGATTATTCACTTGAGTTTATAGGTTTCATATTATTTTGTAAAAAACTGATTTCGTTTGGTATACGCAATATAACTTCTTTTAAATATTAAATTCATTTTGTGCAAAAGGTATATAATTGGATTTTTTTAACCATCAATTTTAAATGAGGATTTTTTCAAATTCTAAGGTTCAGTTTCTTTAAAAGCAAAACATCTCTTCAGGAAAGCTACTCAATACATTCTCCTTCAATCGCCTTATTTGTCACCTCTCCTTTTTGTCTAGCCTTTAAATTTAATTTTAAAGATTTGGTCTCCTATGCATCCAACCAACCACTCTAGTCCTTTAGCACGGTTCTCTCAGATTTTTCAAATGTCAAGATATTAATGAGATTATGTTCCGAGCTTTTCCAAATATGGCCAAACCATCTTAATCTGTTACTAAGGAGGACTTGTGTTATTTGTTTTTTCAGATAAAACCTGTATAGTTCAAAGTTATCTCTGGTTCCCCACCATCCTCCTTCCTGCACCGGGCCAAAGATAGGTCTAAGAATTTTTCGCTCAAACGTGACCATTGAGTGTATTATATATTTGTCTAAGGTCCATGTTTCGAACGCTTGTATAATGCAAAAGGTATTCCTTTTTAGGTTTTTAAATTAATTTTTTCTGCTGATTATAAATTAGATCTTAATTGTTTTCTTAGCTCGTAGAAGCATTTATTAGCCATTTTGATTCTTTTTAAATTCTGTTCTTATTTATTTTTATCATTCATTATTATGCCAAGTTCCTAAATTCATCACCTGTTTTGAAGGTTTAATCATTAGTACTCAAAGGTTAAAATAACTTACCATGGTAAATGAGAGTTCCATAAATTTTGTTTTATCCTCTTTGACAGTGAGACCCATAGTTGTGTCAGAAGATTTAAGAGAATAGAGAAGATTAAGAGAAGATTTTTCCAATAATATCTATACTATCTGCGTAGGCCAATAATTAGAATGAGGATTAGAAATCTAAGTGAAATCATTACAATCTATGCATCTGAATTAACAACAAAAAGTATAATTTACTTCGGCAACATACAGTTCTGGACTTTTAGACCTTAGGAATTTTTCGAAGGATTTCTGAGATGTTACTTCGTTCTTAACAGGAAGCTTCTTCGCTATTTAAAAAAGTAATAATCGTACGGTGGGAGACCTCTGGTGAGTAGAATGTGTATCTCAACTCATTTGATTTGTAAAACATGCTGTCTGTAGTTCCGATGCCGAACAATTATCCTCTTAGATTGTCCAATGCTGGGCATAACGTTGAACTTCTTTCCTTCTGTCGATTTTTAGCAATAATTTCTGATGTGAGCGTTTCAAAGGGATTCAACACGTTGTAGTGAATGAATCCACTTACAAAGCACCAAACAGAAACCATAACCTTCATTTGATTCTGCTCCCATTTGGGAAGTGCTTATTGTCTTCTCATCTGTCCATATCTATTTGAATGATCTAATGTATAGAAGGCAGTCTATTGCCATATAGAATTAATTCCTGTGCTATCAAAAATCAGATAATTTCTTAGCGAAGAAACACAGATTGGTAAATTTGTGGTTTTATCAGCTAGTGATATACCCAATTTTTTCCAGTTATTTTTCATTTCCCCATTTGGTGCAAAGGTCGAACTGTTTAATGGCCAACTTTTAGCTATTCTGTAACTACTAAGGTTGTTTTTCTTGTGTCCACTTAATAATTGCACTCAACTAAATGTGAATTGAGTAAGTGAATTATTGTTTATTGATGTCGAACTATAAAGCAACATGAAGGCTGTTAGTAACAGACTTCGTAATTTAAACCTCCGTCAAGAGTCGAAGACAACACCTGAGTTGGCCTCGTCTCCATTAAGATATTTTTTGAACAAATGTTCAGGTGTAAGTTCAGTAATGGTAGCCTGACTAAATACTTAGGTGATATTACTAGCAGATTCCGATGATTTACGTCCCATTTTGAACTTAGGCAATAAAGACTGGAATTTGCCTTCTTTCCTGTCTAAAGTACGCAATGAGAATGCTGACGACAGAACCATCAGCACAAATCAATTGAGCAAAGTTCATTCTTCAAACCGGTACATTAAATCAACATAAAGGAGTATAAATATTTTAAGGTATCCGACTACTTGCGACAACTTTTTTTTAAAATAATGGATATATGGAGGTTTTTTTGACGTTTTTAGCTTTATTTAGTACATTAAAAAAAAGACTAAAATTAAGAATGTAAAAATAAATTATTATTCCTAAAATGGGAAAAAATGGGTAAAAATTGACAAAATATTGCATAAACGGGGCCCGCTCTGTACAAATAGCAAATGAACAAATTCTTAATTTTTCAATTTTGATGTATTACTTTGCTATTCCTTTTTTGAAATGAACTTCAGGATAAGATATATTTTAATGTTTACAAAAACTAGAGAGCTTTATCTTAGTTGATATATGAAATTACTTAAAAAAACAATGATTATATTCACATAAAGAATTGTAAATTTTGTAATAAAACAGTGATTGATAAATCTGACGGTTAAAACACTTCTACTGTTATACAGAACACACTAACAAAATTTCAGCAAATTATTTTAAAAACTTTTTGAGCAATCGCTGTCCCCGTTTGAGTTTTTTGGAAAAAAAACACATATCGAGTAAAATGCATTTTAAAGTTTGACATCTTATGTAAAGTTATGGTATCTGATTTTGCTAAAACACCTGTAGATTTTGTTCTAGTGAATGGAAAAAAAATCCTTGGTATTTTTATGAAGCTAATAAGATGGCCTATAAAATAAAATCATAAAAAAAAAATGTCCATTTTTTAAAAAAAATCATGATTTTAGGGTAGTCGGATAGGGTTGTAGGATACCTTAAAATAAGCCTAAAAGCTAGAAATAAGAAAAAAGGCAACTATATTCGCACTAACACTAGAACGTCCATCGGTGTCAATTTGACACCGGAGTCTGTTCAGTTTGTTACCCTTTCCGCATTTTTGCAAGGAATTTATTTTTTTTTTCTTAAATTTTAATTATTTTCTATGGTAATTACACAATAAAAGTTTTGTGGTTCTAGAGGTTAATTAGGAGAAATATTACAACTAAAAATACTTAGAATGTCCACTGGTGTCCTTTCGACACCAAAGCAATTTATCATCATAAATAGCTGTCATTCATCATTACTCTATTAGTAAAAAAACTTCCCCAAGTACTATAACATATTTATTTGACCTTGAATGCAGTGTTATTGGGTTAATAGCGGAAACGAAATTTTTTTTCTAAAATTGTTGCGTCTAAGTGTTTCGTTTCATAGCATTTTGCCATCTGCTCATAAAAAAAAAATACATCCAAGCAGACACCCTGTAACGATGGCTCGTAGAAAAAGTCTAAGCCCTGAAAAATTTCTAATTTATTTAGGGGACTTCTAAGAACAAACGGCTCTAATTTAGCTTCAATGAATGCATAATATTGAGTGAAAGTCACTGTGAAGATCGGAAGAAATAATAAATATAATTTATTACATTCCAGTAAATTCTGATATATATATCGCTAATAATGACAAATAATGGATACAGCATAATAGTAATGTTCCTGGAAGATTTGCGACTCGAAATGTTTTGTGACAAAGCAGTGGTCTAACAAGTTTCGCGAAACATAATGTCAACGTCAGTTTCTTATGATATAAAGGGGCATAAAATATGTTAATTACATGGAATAACATTAAAAAGTATTAAGGTATCCGACTACCCTAAAATCATGATTTTTTTCAAAAATTGACAATTTTTTATGATTTTATTTTATAGGCCATCTTATTAGCTTAAAAAAATACCAAGCTTTTTATTTTCCATTCACTCTAGATTACTTCTTTTATAAAAACTACAAGTGTTTTAATAAAAAAAGATGCCCTAACTTTACATAAGGTGTCAAACTTTAAAATGCGTTTTACTCGAAATGTGTTTTTTTTCCGAAAAACTCAAACGGGGACAGCGATTGCTCAAAAACTTTTGAAAATAATTTGCTGAAATTTTTTGTGAATGTTTTGTTTAACAGTAGAAGTATTTTGACTTTCAGATTTATCAATCACTGTTTTATTTCTAAATTTACAGTCCTTTATGTGAATATAATCACTGTTTTTTAAGCAATTTCATATAGTCACTAAGATCGAGTGCTCTAGTTTTTGTAAAAATTAAAATATGTATTATTCTGAAGGTAATTTCAAACATGAATAATAAATTAACACAGTAAAATTTAAAAAATTGAGAATTTGCTCAAATATTTTTTGTACAGAGCGGGCCCCATTTATGTAATTTTTTGTACATTTTCACCAGTTTTTTCTCCTTTTAAAATTTTTTCTCAAAATATACTAAATAAATCTAAAAATCACAAAAATTTCCATATCTCCATTTTTTAAAAAGTTGTTGCAAGTTGTCGGATACCTTAAAACTAAACCCTACTGAACAGTAGTCCTGCAATTATTAAGTTAAAACAATTATTTTATATATTTCATGTCACAGGGTCAAAATGACACCGATGGGCGTTTAAGGGTAAAAGAAAACTCGGACGTTTTATTGTTTAACCGATATCTTCAAAATATGATACTAAGTGTAATCGCCATTTTAAGTCTTAATGTGTTCTCGTACATCGAAAAAATGTTTTTTTAAATGATAATTAGTTTTATTTAATGATTTTCAAAATTTGTTATGTTGTCCCCTATGTGTATGTGTTATGTAAAACAGATTTTGTGCTCAAATCTTCTTAAAAAGCTAACAATTTAATTTTTTTAGGAAAAAATTTAAAATTTATGAAGTGATTTCAAAATGCTACTCCTCCAACAATACTTGACGTACTCATATGAAATTTGATTTACAGGTACATCAAACTAAGTATAACAAAAGTTGGTATGGATTTTGTGATAACATGATTGATATTTGTACAATACTTCTTTTTATGAAGGCTTAATGAAAATTCCTTAAAAAATGTGCAAATTCTAAATTCAATTATTTTTTTAAAAAATACGTATCGCTTTGATTGAAAAATGCATTCCAACTTTTATTCCATGTACTATTAGCAATAAGTGAAAAAAATTTTCAAAATATTAGGCCCAATATAAAAAAAAGCCTTACCATTTTAAATGAAGTCAAACTAGTTATTTGATCTTTCTGAGATAAGTCAGTTAAAAGTTTTGATTTCCCATTGGGTTGTGAACAAAATCGAAAGTAAAACTTATCACAACTCAGCGTTTTTTAATCTTAGAGCTTTCAAATTTTGTGAAAGTATAGAAAAGTATATAAAAAATAATCTAGGCTAAAAAAATTACAATTTGATTTTTTGACCGATTTTTGTCAATTGAATCGTACTGTGTCCCCTTAATTGCCACTTGTTTTCATAGATCTATTTTCATAAGTCACTTTTTTAGTTGCCAATATACAATTACTCCAAAAATATACAAACCGCTAATTTTTACATATAACTCAAATTTATGAAATTAAACAACTTTAAGTATCTGTATCTTAGTAAGTTGACGTATACTTTAACTCATCGATGTTGCTCCAGACACAGAAGCATAAATACATAAGGCACAAATGGAAAGGAAATAGTTCGTTTTATTTAAACACGAATTGTGTTACAAAATCCCAGCTCGAAAGATATATAATTAGGTAAATTCTAGCTTTCAGGGAAACGATAATCAACTTAACAGAAGTTGGGAGTATAAATACCAGTTTCAAAATTGAATAGATTCGTGAATGTATAGCTATATTTAAATCTACACTCTTAACAATCTTAATTTCAGCAATGTCAGCTACTGTAAAAGTATGTGTAATTATATTTCCTGCACACGGCATAAACTCAATTATCCTTCTTTCATTTACTCTGAGCTCTTAAATACTTCTTTGCAATACAATATGCACTCAACTGCAAGATTTAATTCAATTATATTCTTGATCGTATTTAGGTAATCAAACTTCTAAGAAATGTGATACGCGCATTTAAATTTATCCAGTGCTTTGTTATGAGATTTGTGTGTACATGACTTTATTTATTTATTTTTTTAACATTCGTACAAGCAAGTCCATGGAAAGACCATTTAGTTCTGAATGTAAACAGAAAACATACACGACATTTTAATACTCTCGTTGTATAGGCATTGAAATTTTTTTAGGTCCGTATGCTTTCCTATGACTGTTACAGTTACTTTTTGTAGAAAAGATTGAGTTTAATAAATATTATAAAAGGGTTTTTTGGTTGTAATGGAGTGATTTGAGAAGAAAAAAATTCAGACGAATATCGCTGTAGCGCAAAAGTACATATACATAATACAACCTCTGACAATAAAGTTCGGCGAATAGTCCTGTAACAGTAACGTAGATGAAATACTAACGAAAGTTACATTATTGCCCTTCGAAACAGTCACTCTCCCATAACTATGCATCCCTGAGATCTGCAATGCATGTCTTGGAAACTTTACAAGAAGTCTTCTTTTGGTATGGAGTTCAAAAGTCTTGTCACGTTACTTTGGATGTTAGGAATTTTGTCAAATCTCTTTCCATTCAAAACGAGTTTGAGTCATGGGAATAGGAAGAAGTCTGAAGGATTGAGATACGGAGAGTAGGATGGAAATTTAATTTGCGCCCTCCCCCTTTTTACCAGCAACTGTTTGACGATATTTTCTGCATGAGGACGGGCATTTGTCGTGAACAAAGAAACCATTAACCTTATTGTGCGTATTGGGGTCGTATTTGCTTAGACGTTTCACGAAAGGTCGAAATTTCGATGTATCTTGCAGCATTCATCGTCGTTCTCACAGGTATAAATTCCTTGTGGATAATGTTTTGACTATCGAAAAAGGTGATGAGCATCATTTTGATGCAGGACTTTTCTGCTCTCACCTTTTTCCAACGAAATGATGTAGGAGAATGTCATTCTATGTTTTGCCATTTCGATTCAAAAGTCATACCTGAACTCAGGAAGACACCAAGAAGTTTCTTTCGGTGTCTTGCTAAACTTAAAATAAAACTTTAAATTGATGCTTTGCTCATTCATTTTCCCTGTCCTTAGTTAAGAACTAACGCTCTTCGCGCGAAAGCAAATCTTACATGGAATACAAACGATGCTTAACTGAGCATGATGGGGTAAGATGCTCAACAACTGCCGCTAAAACTTGTACAGAATTTTGTTTTGCCAGTCTTTCCAGATCGGCCATTCTGCCATCATTCACCGAACTTTTTGTCAGAAGTTGTATTGAAGCAGGATGATATTTTTTTGCTAGAAAATATTTGTAAAAATAAAAATTACCAATTAGCAAGTTTTAAAAATTAAAAATTTAAACCCCAGGGTCACCAAAATAATAATAAAATACATAAAGCCCCTTAGGGCAATGAAAAATTGTCGACTCAAATGTCCCCCCGTTTTTTATTCCGCATGGATGTATTAGGAAAATTTACGTGGTGTATAACCCTCGTTAGCCGGCGAGGTTAATAAATCCCAAAACCCCACATGCTCATAATTTTTTCCCGTACATAAAATCTAGCAAAACATTCTAAAATATTATTGAGGGATATGATCTTCTGCTTCTAAATATGATTCATACAACATTAATTAATTTTAAATTGGGAATTTTGATATTCTTAAAAGACTTACACTTCGCGTTTTCGTATAATCGTATAAACATTAAAAAAAAAGAAATTTTTCTGTAACATTTTTTTTGAGACTTGAGTATTATCAGAGTGTCCTTCAGATTATAAAATTGCAAAATCTTTCAATTTTCGTTTGTCTTTCTTCGTGGTTAGTGAGCTGAAACCCAATTACACCGTAAATTATCGTCAAAATAATTAGTAATTTGTATCAGCTAGTCCAGGCATAAACGATAAGTAAAGGGATAAACTGTGCAACTATAAATACGTAAATAATGCCGCCACATTGTCGCAAAAAGCATGCAAATAACAACAAAAGATACTAATTAGTTTTTAGTAGTTAGGGCACCTAGTTAAAACAACATCAATTAGATGAAAAAATTCAGCCGTGAGATATATTAAAAATATAGTCGGCACTAACTATTTAGATCAAATAAAATAATTTCACAAAATTGATCGAAAGAATAGAAAGTGTTGTCAATTCTCTTTTATTTTCTTGGCTTGGCAATTGTTAGGTATTTTCAGATTGACAAAATACTACCAAACAACCAGTTAGATTTTTTTTTAAAAAAAAACCGTACGTCATTTTGAGGAATTTTACAAGAAATTTGATAGTCGTGTGGAAAAGCTGGTTGAAACAGTAAGGTTTATTTAATCATTATGCATTTATTTTTTATCATCGGGAAGTATTCGAAAATTGAGAAAAAATTTGTGTAAAACGCAAGTTGAAATTATATACATCTTACGGCACATTCCTATTCTTTCTAGAACACTATTAACTACCTATGGAGCTCATACGATTTATCATTCGAATACATCAAAGGTCTTCTTTCTTATACTTCTAATCTGAATTGAATAAGATCCATGAATTTGTTCATCTGCAGCACCCTCAGCACTACATATTGCACTTTGTAGTAACCATGAACTTCTTAAAACCACATGAGAATTTCACAGACCTTTATTCTTTTGCGGGGAGAGGCTAATAGGTCTAGCCACATAACAAAAAGATTTTCTCCAAGCGGGTGGTGGATATTTAGTCTATCCACATGCGTTAATTGAAGCTAAAACGAATAGCATTCAACACAGATGGCAACACGATGTCTTTTGCATTTCATGTCCTCTGATGGATAGTTAGAAACAGTTTTTCTCGGTGTAAATCTACGAATTGTATTTTGATTAATATAAATAAATTTTCTGATCTGCGAAAAAATTTCGACCACTCGTACATATAAATTTCTCTCATCTGAATGAATTAAGCAAATGTGCAGCTAAAAAAAAGTTTTATTTAAGTTTTAGGAAATGATTTATATGTGAATAGAGAATTCTATCCACTGCCCACAAATAACAGAAAAATGTTCTTGAAATTTTCGCTCTTCATCCCCTCAACAGAGAGCACTTAGAATCACGTGAGAATGTTAGGGGTGGTAAATATAAACAAACTTTGTTTACAATATTGGTACGAGATTCTTGGGCTACAAATTCTTTCATTATAGCTTTTCTGTTCGGAGAAAAACACACGTTTGCATATTATCATATTATAATATTCCACGGTAAATAGCACATCAAATTTGTGAATGAACTAAATTAAATACTTAAAAATATTACTTTATTTCTAATTTTTTATGCTAAAACTAAATAAAACATAAAATATGGATATATACCAATTTCAATATATGTTTTAGTAAGTATTCTATATAGTACAATTATACTGTTATTATTTTATTACACTTCTATTTTGTATTTAATTGTTATTGAAATAGTTATTAGCATAGATGTTAATTTTACATAAAAAGTTTATTGTAATATGATTCATTATTTCTGTTCCAAAAAGTAAGTTAAATGTCTTAAGTGCACAGCGGCTATAACGTCTAGCCACCACTTAGGAAAGAGAACCCTGATCAGATTTTTTTTTGTGACTAAATAATGTTTATAGAGGATGAGAACCTTACATTTATCAAGTACTTTATCACAGAAAAGTATATTTTATCGAAAAGGTTAACTGACAGGAAAATAAACGTTCCAAAGCAGTTTGGACTTTTCTGTTCCTGTCAAATTTTAAAGCAATGCCGGGATATCCATTACGATGCCATGTATAAACTGGTGGTAGCCTCCAAGTAATATAATTTAAATCAATATTGTATCTGTGGATATGTTGATACAACTATCTTTATATTTATATTTATTTACATGCACATTTTTAAAGCACTCAGAATACATGAAAAATATTGTTTATATTTCGTTACATGTTTACTTTCAAAACAACATTACTGCGGCTTGCTTCAGTGAAGAGTTAAACTGAAAAAGTTTTCCTGCCAGTCCACTGGAGGACATTGGTAGATCTGTTACGATGTTGACTTTTTTTTAAAGAGGGTTAGTTCTCTCTCATAATTTCCTTTTAGTTTTCTTACACTTAGAGTTAGTTAATTGATATAACTTACTCCCCCCTCAAACTGACACTCACTTTTATACGTTTCAAGTTAAATGTTTTAAAGAATTTACAGGCCGTGGGTAGCCTAGTGGTTGGAGCACCGGACTCCGGACCGGAAGGCCTGGGTTCGATGCCCGTACCGCCAAATACCCTCCGAGTACACGCGGAGCACGTTCTTGTTAAATCATGGGTTCAAAAGTCTTGTGGGCTGAATCAAGAGTGCAGGAAACTGCAGAAAATTTCCCTCCAATTCAGTTTCATGCCTAAATTGTGGAGGTGGAGGTAGGTGGTGTCGCCATCTATCGTTCCTTCGGAAATTTCTTCGAGCTAAATCGTACTGTCACCTGAATGGTGCTCAAGGCTAAAAGCCAACGACAGGCGTACTTCTAGGGCATTGCCACGATGAATTTCGTGGGCCTCGATCTGACTATGTCAGACAGATGGCATGAGTAACAACAACACAACAACAAATAATTTACATCATCAATGAGAGCTATTCAGTTCCTAGTCAGTTTAACGTAAATATCTGAGTTGCAAAATGCTAAATCTATTAAAAAAGTAATATATATATATATATATATATATATATATATATATATATATATATATATATATATATAATATATATATATATATATATATATATTTTATATATATATATATATATATATATATATATATAAATATATATATATGTGTGTGTGTGTGTATCATGAGTAAAATTTAAATTAGAATAGATTGAAATAAGTGGTTCATATTTGAATTTCTAAGCGTTTAAGGATGTCAGTGATTGATCATAAAATACTTCTAGATCTTAAGAACAGAATAAGAGAACAAAGCAATATATTTTACATAATCTTAATTAAAATATATTTTAGAAGCATTATTCTATACTAACGAAACTAATCATGAAGTTTCTAAATCTCCCTCTTTAAATTTAACACAATATGTTCTCTATTTTTCTCAGTAAACACGGAATTAAACGTCTCTAATACGTACATTTAACAATTCCCAGCGTGACTGAACATTATAGCCGAAATAAGAAACATAACGTTTTCTGCAAATACATCTCCATTATAATTCCCTTGTTTGCTACTCAGCAATTCCTTGCGAAGTACAACAACTTAAGCGATAGCTCTTTTATGCATCTCATTTATTTTGATAGCAATAAAGCTCAGGAAGCTCTCGATGAATGCTTCCACTAACACTTAACAAATGATCTTATCTTCTGAGATTGTCACCTACACTTGGGATAACAGACTAATCTCAAACGGGAGTGCTTGACTTTGCAACTTTAATTTTCTAATGGTAAAATGCATTCTAAATATAGTAGGCTTTAAAAGAGGGAGAACATTTTAGTTCCAGTTTCATATAATACAACGTCAAGAAGCTTGGCGAGATTTTATTTTGTCTCATTTGATGAAAGTTTTGACCTAGATTTTTAAATAAAGAAAAAACCCCATTAATATACCTCCAAGAATATTTACAGTGGTTTATTAAAATTGTGGACACTTTTTTAAATTGCTATTTTTTTTAAAATTGTATGCATATAGAAAATTTTACGTTGCACAAAATGCTAAGTATTTAATATCATTTTAAAGTGAATTTAATACTGAATTCAATACGAAAAAACAAAATTGAAATATTTGCAACTCAAAAAAGTTATTCTGCTATAACTGTCGATATACATTAGATACTGATGACAGCAGTGAGTTATCAGAGCTTAGTGAGGATGCCTTCATTCTTTATTACAGCTTCACATCGATGTTTCATTGAGCTGAAAATAGTTTTAGCTTGTCTTCTATTATTACATGATTCCAGGAAACAATCATATCCTCAATTAGTTCCTTTTTATTTCATGGTTATCTCATTCGGACAAGAGTTTTCAGACGGTACCGCAAATTTTCGATAGGATAGAGGTAAGACTGTTTCCTGGTCATTATAACAATGATATTTATTCAAAAAGCAATGACACCAAATAAAAGAGTAGATTGGAGACATGTATGACGAGAAAGTGGTATTTCCTTTGTTAAAATTACGTAACAGGTGGGTAGTTCAGTGACAACATCTGGGGACTGAAAGTTTTGTTTAAGATGTCAGGAGAGACAAATTTCATTAAAAAAAACAAACAGGTAAAGGTCGAAAAAGGTGCACCACATATGTTGATGACAGAAGAACAAAAATGCTATGGTTCAGAGATAAAAAGTATTTCAAGCACAGCCATCAGAAGTGATCTGAGAGTTGCTGGTCTTTCTGTCAGTTCACAAAAATCAGGAGTAGATTAGCAGATGTAAAACCGAAAGGTAGAATTGCACGAAAAAAGCCCTATGTCATTTTACAGCAGCTCTAAAAGGGACCACAGTGGGGAAATAGAACACATTAATTTGACAAATGATTATTGGTCTCTCACAAGTTATATAGTGTTACTAAACTAAAATATCGTTATTTGGTAGTGATTGCTTAAAATATGTAAAACGTAGAATAGCAGAAATACTACATCTTGACTGCATCCAGGTAACTGTGAAATACCTACATATTTGTATCATTAAGTCATGCACATCAGCAGATGGTATTGGTCACATTCATATCATCGAAGCGACACTGAATGTCATAAAATAGATTGATATCATTCTAGAAACCAAACTTCTGCCTTCCATCAGTGATTTATTTACCAAAAATCCATCATTTATTTTTCACCAAGATTTTGTTCCTTGCCACACAGTAAAGTAATTGAAAGACTCGTACCGTGCTAAGATCATTGAAGTTTTGTCCTGGTCAGGAAACAGTCCTGACCTGGATCCTATCGAAAACTTGTGGCACCGTTTGAAAACTCTTGTCCGAATGAGGTACCCATGAAATAAAAATGAACTAATTGAGGATATAATTGTTTCTGGCATCATGTAATAACGAAGGAAGAGCTTAAAACTATTTTCAGCTCAATGAAACTTCGATGTGAAGCTATAATAAGAAATAAAGGCAACCTCACTAAACTTTGACAACTTACTGCTATCATCAGTATCTAATGTATATCGACAGTTATTGCAGAATAGCTATTTTGCTTTGGAAATATTTGAATTTTGTTTTTTGTACTAAATTCAGTATTAAATTCACTTCAAAATGATATAAAATAATTTGCATTTTGTGCAACGTAAAATGTTCTATAAGCACATACAAACTTAAAAATATAACAATTTAAAAAAGTGTCCACAATTTTGACCACCACTGTATATTTTTCTTATACGTCTAACAAAGTTCGTCGCAAATTTTCAATATCTGTGAACTTCTATGAATCTATAAATTTTAGTCATAATTTTTATCGCATCTCCCATGTAATAATAATGCATTGAACGCAATAATAATGCACTTTGACTCTAAAGCTGCAATACCACTTTAATTCTAAACCATACAAAGTATATAGATATGTATTAATTTAGTATATGACAACCTCGTGGGAGTCACTAATAATTTTTAAACTTCTTTTTTAAATTTTGTATTAATAAATTAATTATCAAATACGTTGGGCACTAGTGATACATTTATAAGTATGTTATGTCAATGTAAATGTGTGTTTTATTTTTCTTTATTATGTCATAATGTATTTTGTTTTACTTTCTTTTAACTATTTTAAATCTCTTATTTTCGACTTTTCGATATTTTCACTCTCCCCATATAATTATCACGCATCCATATGGGGGTGCTAAACAATTTGAGAAATGCTGGTCTAACAACCAAGATATTTTCTCAGATTTTAGTATTCATGGTTTTTAATTTTATCATTCAGGTTTTTATAATAAATGAGCATTCAATTATAATGTGATATTCGTATAACATGTTTCGATATTATATATTTTACTCCTGTATTTCAATTTTTTTCTCCTGTTTATTTTCAGTATTTTTTGTTTTGCGAACGATGAAATTTTTCCTCTTACGCGTATTCTGACCAACCACAAAAGAATAACCCTAAACATACAGTTCCAAAAGCTTCTGATCGAAAAATTATAAAAGCTGAGATCTCTAGAGCGAACAAAGAATGCCTTTGTGTATCGCGATAATGTTCCCCTGTTTTTGCTTTGTTTCATAGCTGTTTGTGTTGCCGTCTTTTTATTGACTAAAAAAACGTTCTACGAAAATTACAAGAAGTTTCGTCACTCTTTCAACCAATGGAACAATGGAAAGAATCTCCCCAAAAAAAAACGGTGAAATTTTCTGCAAATATTGTGTATGCATATATAATGAGCTATTTACACCGGCCACCATAAATGCAAACCAAAAAAGGCAAGATATAGCACAACAAAAATTTGGATAAATGTTGCCCAAGCATCAAATGATTTTTTATAGACTTCTTTAAAGGGTTGGTTCCTGCCAGAATTAAAACCAGAGTAGCCGCCATTGTTGGAGATCACCGCTCCACCGGCATTGTTTCCCAAAGAGATTTTGGGATGTGTTCTTGGGCAGAAAATAGCTTCCAACTTTAAAGTTGTCTGGTTGGCGCTGTAATCTGCATCAATCGTTGGCAACATGGACCACATTTTTCTTCGGCAAAAGACTGGAAGGCTGGACGGGGAAAGAATTCGCTGGTGACAATGCGTGTCGGGGGTCGCGCTTTTCCTGTCGAAATATGACGGCCAAGTCCTGAAGGTAAGGAAGGTCACGGGATTCCCCTCCGGAGATGTAGTCTGGCTGTTTAAAGCGAGCAATGCGTACTAAAAGTAAGGATATCAATACCCCCCCCATACCATTCCCGGGAGGCCCGGGTTGTGGTGAACAACCCCTTTGTTCGCATCCTCCCCACGGTGTCTCCGACTCGAACCGACCCCGTGGTGGGCAAAGGATCGTGACTCGTCAGTAAAACAACTTTATTCCTTTCTGCCCCCCACATCCTTCGTTCATCGCACCGTTGGTGGCGGAACGTTTTGGGGGTTACGCGTCAGGGTAGGTCAAGCAAATGAACATCTTGGGACGACAACCTGGAAAGGGGCAAAGGGGGTGCGCGCACTGAATGATGCGTTCGTTCTAGCTGTTTTAGGTTCGTGATGTGACTGGTATCCGTCACGAATAGAAAAATTTGACTGTCCTTATGAAAAGTGGTCCATGGATGCGATCGCCACCCCGTTCCGTCATACCCTCCTCCCCAACGGTAAATACCCCATTACATTTGTTGTTTCATCAACACGGCCCCTTTCCCCCGAAAGATAATTCATAATCTCGGGGGGCCCCCTTTCCCTTTCCCCTGTCGAACCGGGTCTTGATCAAAAAGAGATCGATATTTTTTACGGACAAACGTCTATTTTTTAAAAAAACCCAAAAAAAAAAAAATCTCCAAGAAAACGTAAATCCCAAGCCTTAAATAGCCTTTGAGGTGGCGCCACAGGGGCCCAAGATTTTTCTGCGCTTAAATTAATCATTTGCATATCTCACCTCCCTAATGCATGTTAAAATTTCATGTTTTTGCATGCTTTTTAGGGGGTTTCATTTTCGGGGGCCAGCGTGTTATGCGCAAAAACATTTTACGAAAAAAAAAAATGGCATTATAATTTTCAACTTCCTTTTGGCAAGCGATAAAAATAAACCCAGAAGAGACAAAATAAAATTTTTTTTTCCCCAAAGGTTGGTCAATAACCCCCGAAAAATTAGTTATATTTCAATATTTCGTTCCTTCCCTATCAAAAACTAAAAATTCTTTATAACCGTTTCGTATTTTTAAAAAATAAAAAAAAGAAACGGGGGCTTACTTCGTCATTTAAGAAAAATATGTGGAACAAGAAAATTCGTTTTCTTTATCTTATTTCATAAAAAAAAAAAAAAAATCCCGTGGGTTTTGTGGAAAAAAATACTTGTAAATCCACATTTTCATCTGGTTTCCAACAAGATAGAAAATATTCGACGTTTAAAGGAAGAAACATGTGTAATAAATGTGTACTCGGTAAATCGAATTTTAAAATATAATGGATATGCTTGAACATTTCTCTCTATGCTTTAATTTAAAACATTTGCCAGCAAACAAAGAAACTATTTTAGATTTAGTTACCGTTGAGGCCCCGAAATTATGGAAATAGTTTGTAGACGTCTTAAATTTTAAAACTTTAGAACAAATCATTCTATTTCTGTGGAGATGTTCGTAATGCAAGTGGATTTATTTCTAAAAACATAATTTTATTTAAACTGTAAGGAAAAGAATAAACAAATCGATTTTTTCAGCCATCCCTTCCACTTCCGGGGGTTTTCTGATTTGTACAAAAAATATACGTTTAAAAAATGTAATAATAAATCCCCAGCGGAAGGTCTCAAGGGTGTTAACTCTTTTTTAGAGGGCGAAAATAAAACAATATTCAATATATATAACCCCTTTAAATTAAATTAAATACTTCGAATTTTTTTTCATCATTTTCAAAAGATTATGGTTTAAAAAAAAAAAATTTTAAAAAAATTTAAAAATAATTTTAAAAATTTTAAACATTAAAAATAAGAAACATTTCTTAAGAAATATTATAAGTTTTACGTTACGCATCTTTTTCTAAAAAATTGCTTTAATTATGGAATAAGTTTATTTATAAAGGGTAAATGTATCCTTGGATCCCTTTTGATTTTTTATAAAAATAGAAAAAAATTTTTTTTTTTAAAAAAAAAAAAGGTTTTTCTTTAATTTTTTTTTTTTTAAATTTCCCCAAAATTTTCAAATATTTTGAAATTAAAAATACAATATTCTTAAAATTAAAAAAAAAAAAGAGTATGATACTTTTTTTAACTATAAAAATTTTATAATTAAAAAAGGGGCTATTTTAGAAAATAGCGTGCAAAAAAAAATTACTTAATATTTATTAAAAATTATTTCTTATTTTCTATGCATAATTTTTAAACTTATGATTATATTTCCTTTTTTTTTTGAAACCATAATCCTTTTTAGTAATTGTAAAAATTCAAAATTTAATTTAAACTTAAAAAAATTCTGTTTTAAATTTATATTTTCAATTACTTTCAAAAAATTTCTAAAAAATTGAAATAAAATTATCTTTTAAACCCCGTAAACCATTTCAAACGGGGTTTAGCAAAGTTTATTTTAGTCGATTTCCCTCAATAAAAAACATGTGCCCTTTTTAAAAATCAAACTTAAAGTTCGAAAAGGGTTTTTTTTCTAACTACCCCGAACCCTGAAGTCAAATCCGTTAGACCCATTATTAGTGGATTTTAATTTAAAAAAGTGAAATTTTTCAAAATTTTTACATGTCGCGAAAACGGGAAATTTTTATCAATATACTCTAGTAACTTTTCGCTTCCCCCATATGAGTCGATTTTAGCAAAATCCATTCTTAGCGGATGTCTATTCATTTAAAGAAACATCCGCACCAGATTTCAGCAAAGGTCTGACATTTCAGAAACAGGAATCTTTATTAATAATGCCTCATAAACTTCTGGGAGTTGATTTTCGCAAAACCCTATTTTAGGGGATCTCTGCTCATTGAAAAGTACACGGCTACCAAATTTCAAGTCTGTAGTTCTAATAGTTCATAAACGGGAATATTTTTCTATAATTCCTCAAGCCTTCACTACACCCCTTAGGTGTCAATTCTCGCAAAACTCTTTTTTTAACGCGGATCTCTACCCCATGAAATGTGTTGAACCTGTTTTATAAATTTCAAGTCTGTGAGTATGGTACTTTAAAAACTTTAATATTTATCTGCAACACCCCTTAAGCGCTCGCAACCCTCTTGGGTGCTGATTTTCGTATAATCCGTTCTTAGCAGATCTCTACTCCATGAAAGGAACATGCATTCCAAATTTAAAGTCTGTATATTTAAGAGTTCCGGAGATCGCTTTTCTTCTTTATATATATATATATATATTCAATTTCGAAGTAAATTTAGAAAAGAATTAAATTTCATTAACCAGATCTTAATTTCTGGAATATTTTTAGAGTTTCTTATAAGATGAAACAGGAGAAAAAAAATCGAATTTTAACTCTTTATATAATTACTGTAACCTTGTTTATCTGATGTATTAATTTCTTCCATTATGAAATTCAATATAAATATTGATCATTTGCTTGATAGCTAAGAAGAAGGTGAACATTTTCAAAGACAAATATTAAAATAAAATAACTATTAAAAGATATAGAAATATTATTATTATTTTTTATCCAAATTAATTGTGTGTGAATGTCAGATATTTATAATAAAATATTTGAGTAGTTTCTAAACATTTAAAACAATTTTTATAGATGTGCTATTATATTGCTATTGAAGTTATTAACATTAACTATTAAACATGATTAAAGCTTTACATGTTTATATCATATAATTAAAATAAGTAAAACATTTAACCAGATAGACTATTTACACAAAACATGCTTCGCACATTTTTATATGCTTGTACAATGTTCTATTTTGCATTTTGCTTTAACTTGCATATAAGAGATTTCTGATGCGAGTAAGTGTACCCAAGACAAAATTCGAAATCTTTTCGTAAACCTATTTTCTTTTCTATTTCAAAATATATCTCTTTATTAATATTTTGTGATACATGACAAAATGACTAAATATATTTGAATCATTTCTATACATCCACTTATATACTACGGAAAGAGGATCACACAACTCTAAACAATAATAAAAACTATTTAAAAATATTTTGCTTTAGCTTAGAAAGTTGTAAATTTTTTTGTTAAATTATTTTGTTTATTTTGAGCGAAAATTTATCATTCTTTTATCATTTAGACTAAACATATATCAACATCATTTAGCTTTATATAATTTCTTACTGATACTTAAACTAAAAAAAAAAACAACTTAACTCAGTGTCGCAACAGCCCATGAGGGCCAAAGCCTACTGTACCCAAATCAGCATACGTGACCTTGAGCCCTGAGATGCATGAGCAGATGTTCCGGTCAGGTGGTCAGTCTGACGCAAATCCCCAGTGTTAAGTTCCCAAGCAAGCTTGGTACTCATTTATCGACTCACTGAAGAGATGAAAGGCTGAGTGAACCTTGCCCAGCCCGGGATTTAAATCTCGAACCTGTAGTGGGGAAGCGTGATGCACTAACCACTCAACCAAGGGACTTCGATACTCAAACTATTTATATTTAATTTTAAAACACTTAACAATCGCAATGCTTATTAACTATATTCCCTGAAAGAAGTAGCTTAAATGCACTTAGCTACTTCAAAATCTGTATTCAATAGAATCTAATAAAATAACTTATAAACTTAAAATTAAACAAACAACATTCCTATTTAATTTGAAGAATGTTTTCTGAGATTACAAAACCGGACAAAAACATTAGTAAACAGAAACAGTAGTGTAAATTATTTTTACATTTTCACAACTAAATTGAATTAAATGTTTTCAGTTTAATAAGCATAATTCAGTTTTTCATAATTTAATAGTTATACAGCCTAGTAAGGTTTGCCTAAAGTTTTTGTTTAACAACTCCTATTAGTCCGTTCACGATCACTAAAAATATCTTTAAAAAGTAGTAGTTTCTAGATAATAGTAAGAAAAAATTTGTGTTCAGTATTCATAATGTTAAGAAAATAGTAGTTTTTGCATGTTTCTCAAAATGATACATGTCTCTCTTCTAATCAAATGTATTACAAATCCTTTAAGGGAATTCAGATGCTTCTGATAATATCAAGAAATATTGTTATTCGCTTTGATGTATACATAATTTTAAAAAATTCCGTCTTGAAAAGCTGAGATTTAATTTTTAGGCCTTGATTGTACCTGTATATCTCTAATGATCATGTTTACTTTTTATTTTAAAATAGTATTTATATTACCGTCTGTGTGACACATTTTATTTAATAAGAGATATAATTATGAAAAGAAATGAATATAACTTCTCGTATGCCGAATTTTAGACGAATAACATTGGCCTGACAACATATTAAATTATCTATTGCTTATAAAATTATTTTTTAAAAAAGCGAGATAAATGACAAAAAAATTTTATTACTATTTAGTTTAAATTACGTTTAAAATTTTGTTTGTGTTAAATATTATTTCACACAATTTTTAAACTTTCTTAAAAAGTAGTAAATGTTTTTTTAATGAAAATAAGGAACATATACATATATTTATGCAATGAAAAAAAGAAATAAATTATTCATGTAAAAGAGAATGTATTAAATATCTATTTTTAATTTTTATTTCTTATTTCACTTACCTTTATCAAATGCATTTTTAAAATTATACCTAGCAATCTAATACATTGTTCGGTAAACTCATCTTAAGCGATTTTAGCGGAAATGGAAATGTAGCAAATCTGTATAATCACTCCCCTGACTGCTCTTCCTCTAACGCTATACATTTCGAAAACAACGACTGCGTAAACACTTTAAAATATCACACTTACTTAACAACAGCCCCTGCTCCCTTATGACAGTCGCATAATTCTTAAAGCGGTTAACTACACTCGGGACATTGGACAGTTTAAACTGGTGTTGGAAAATGAAGCCTCGAAACTCAAATGGCTTTACACACAACGGCCGCTTTAATCATATGACAGTAAAGCAGATTCTTCAGTTAATAATATGGAGAAATGTGATTAAGTTTGGGAAGTTTGACTTTTTAGAAGTATTCAGTAGTATAGGCATCGCTTACATCCTAACATTTGATACTTGCTTTTTTATATTTATAACCTTCTGTACTAAAATTCTATTTAAAAATATATCTTACATTCTTTTTATCTTCAAAGAACTTGAAATTCATGCCAATCGAAACAAAGAGACTTTTGTTAACATCGTAATCGAACTACTAAATTTTATATTTCACGAAACTTAGAACACACGTAGAGAAATGCGATAGAATAATGATTTTAGTGGCATTAGACACAAAAAGAAAATGCTCACACACAATCTAAAAAAAACTAAGGATTCAAATTAAATAAAGTCTTAAATATACAGGAATTACTTCCTATAGAGTTATAAGCAGAATATGTTCTTCAAACGTGTTCTTAAAGGATTACAAAGAGAACATTAATTTCATTAATTGTAATAGAGAAATGTTATTAAACAAAAGGGATTTCATTTGAAACGTAATAAAGAGATTATTTACTCAAGTTAAACAAAGCAAAATATTTTAAATTCACGTTATTATTACTTTGGTACAATATGTAAGACATAATAGATAATTATATACCGTACATAATTATATACCGTGTATAAGCTATAGAATTTTGGAACTTCTTAAAGTTTGAGTAAAAAGATCGGCTTACATAAGGATTCTCTGTTATTGAGAGGGGAGGGAGTAATTCGCTAAACTCCCCCCTTTGTTTTCCTTAATTTTATTTTTTATTTTTTTATTTTTTATTTTACTTAATCGTGCGCAAGCAGTTTTGACCTTTTAACGTCTTAGGTGTTTTGTATGGAATTTAAGTTCCTAAGTTCCCGTTTGGCGTTTTACTTTACAGATATTTGATTATTTAAACTTGTTTTACTCACGGGGCTACAATTTTGCCCTCATGGTGACATATAAGAGAATTATAATTTTTTTTCACACTTCAGCTGAGAAATGAAATTAAATTTTAGGTAAATTTTTGACAGAGAAAGGGGCTCTCGACCAGCACACAGATCGAGTTATATTCTGAAATATATGGCATTAAATTTATGATCCAAAGAAAAGTAAAATTCTTTAATTTAACTGAAAGATGTGTGTTATTATGTTTAAAAGTTTTAAATAAGTATGATAAAAATAAGTCTTGGCTATATAAAAATTCCTTTTTTATCAAAAGTAGTTGATCATATATATATATATATATATATATATATATATATATATATATATATATAGATGAAATTCACAAACGTCAATATACATTCTCTGATAAAAATGTAAGCATAAAATATTATTCGTTCTAATTATAGTCATTTCTAAGGATTTTCAGATTTTCATATACTCATTGTACTTTCCAAGAATAATGAGTACGATGAATCCATGGTTGATTTCTGGAATTCATCTCAGCTTTTGTCGAAAAACAGCCTATCTTTCATGTTTATTTTGAGAGAAGTATATATTTATGGGATCAATCGATTGATTTTCTTTTCAGAGACTACTAATGCCTTCTTTCATGACCCAATAAAAGGACATCCTTAATCCTCGTCCAAAGAAGAATCGAACGAAATAATGAGTCACGTTCTCGAAACGAGATTCGAATCAGTGACTGGGATAAAATATAATTAAATAGAACTGCCTGTTATATGTTAAGAGATGTTTGGAATGGGTTCTCATTTGTTTGATTAAATTTCTCGTTTTCATTCGATTGATGTTTTCACTAATTTTTCAACCAAAGATTTAATATCTCTGTTAATAAAAGCATTGCCCTAACCCGGCTTTATTCATATATATTTCGACTCAATTCCACTTTCAATTTAATTTTTAAACAAAATAAAATATATAAAAGTTTTTGAAGGGGTAAATTATGCCACTAGATTACAACTTATTTTGAAAGATTTATTTTGTAATTTACATAAATCTTATTTAAAAGAACTAAATGAATCTTAGATGTAAGTAATTTATGTTCAATTTAGTCGATTTGATAAATAAAATGTAGCTTTTTTATTGCAGGTAACTCCGTATTTTATCAGCATAAAACTTAATTATAGGATGAGCTGACTATTTCTAGGAAACCCATGTTATATTTATTTTGAATCATAAATTCTACTACTTCATCTAATTATTACATGTCAAGGAAACAATGCTTTTAGGGTATTTTCTTTTGTGCATATATATCTTTCCTAACTCTTAACATATTCAACTAATGCACAAAAAAGATGACTTAAATATAATGTATAGGAAACAATTTTTAAAGTCGAATGAATATATTAAGTGGTAGTCATAAATAAAATAAAATAAATGGTATCTGTATTTTGCTGGAGTTTCTGAATATAAATTAAAATTTGAAGGGAAAGTGAATTTTAAAACAAAATTATGTTATAGTTTTGAGATCCATAGAACGTTTTATGTTTTTAAAATTTCTTTGTAATGCTATTTGAAGAAAAATTCTGTTTAAAAATGTTTACTTATTTATTTTTATCTCTTTTTTATTTATTTATAGGAATATTAATTCAAAAGTAACTCATTGAAAAGGAAGGAATATATGGCTATAATTATTTTTAGTTTAATAAAGTATCCAACTACGTTTGGAACAGCGATTTAAGAAAAAACAACAACGCATAAATGGATATTTTTCATGATATTTAGTGTCACTTAGATTAGAATACATGTATAAAATTATTTTAAGGACATTGTGACGAAAAAACATTATTTAAATAATTTTAGAATAATCTTTTTTCAAAACGTTCTCTTTATAAAAAAATGCTTCCACAAAATAATAATATTTTGTTTATATAAAGTAAAGACATTTCCAAAAGTCTGAACTAAGATTTTTGAAAAATTCACATTATTTTCAGTATTACTGCAAATTGAAATAACTATCGGCGTTTTTCTTAAGATTTCTCCCCTCTGTTGTAGTAAAATATAGATAAATCCACTTCTAACTTATATAATTCAAAAAATCTAGTTGACCATCTGTACAGAGGCTTGAGCTATATACAGGCAAAATATTATTATAATAGAAGCATTTTTCATAAAAAGAAAATGTTTAAAAATTGGTCATTCTTTGTTAATTTTTGTCAAAATATTTGTCTTAAATAATTTTTTTTATTTTAATACTATTCTTTAAAAAGTACTTGATATACGTTTTATACTTCTTATATATGTTTTCTAATCTAAGTGACACTAAATATCATAAATATTATCCATTTATACGCTTTTGCAAAACCACGGTTCCTAACGTAGTCGGATACCTTAAGAAATTATGTTAAATTATAAGGGCATCACACATCGAAATTTAACTAAATAAAATTCATATTCCTTAATATCAATAAGCATGGAAAGAAAAAAAGTGTCTTCAAATATTTTATCATTATAGAGTAAGAATTTTTCCTGTTAGTGACTCAACGCATCACTTGCACCCATACATTCCTATACAATAAATGATAGTTACAATGTCCCGTATGTACCCTAAAGTTTTACCATGAATTCGGGACCCCCCTGTATACAGTTATACCAGAAATAGCTAATCATTGCGAAGTAAAAAATACAGGAAATATCCATAATTCGTTTAGGGAGAAAACTTAGGCAATTTCCGTAACGTACAAGGTTGTATCAAAACCAATACTTATATTGATTTCGTACATTTAAGTAACTCCCACATTATGTAGCACAGTGCTTCTCAAACTTTCAATATACGCGACCCAATGTTCAATCATCATTTTCATCGCGCCCCCTCCATACAATAACAATGAATTGAATTCAATAATACTATACTTTGACACTAAAGCTACGATACGACTTTAACCTCTTATGTGCCACCAACGTACATAAACGTCTCGCTCAGACAAAGCATTAATTTTCTGGACGTATATATACGTCTTTCCGAAGTATAATCTTTTCTGTGCATTGCTATCCATGAAATTATTCCGAAGACTTTGGAATGTAATAAGAGGACCTTGACAGTGTTTACGAAGGATTTACTTATTTTAGAGGATATTTCCTTTTTTTTCCTTTTCATCTCCTCCTCAAAAAACATCAAATTAAGGTCGTCTACGTGGAAAACGGTGGCATTGGGAAGCGAATCGCATAACTTTTAATCTGCAGTAAAGGAATTAATTAAAAACTGTACAAATTATCAAGATAAGTAATAATACAAACCCATGGGGTCACTGATAATTATCAAACTTGTTCTTAGCTTAGTATTGTTAAATTAATAATAAAATACATTGCACAGTACTGATACATTTATAAGAGTATTATATCAGTGTAAATGTGTATTTTATATTTTATTATATCAGAAAGTATTTTGTTTGTTTACTTTTAATAAACTAAAAAATTTTTAAATAATCTTTTGTTCTCGACTTTTCAATATGCTCGCGCCCCCCTTGTAGAGGTATCATGCTCCCTAGGGGGGCGCGCCCCACAGTTTGAGAAACACTGATGTAGCATAAGGATTTTTGTAAGCAATTAAAAGTAAATCTGTTATTCGAAAGATTAATGTTTTCCGACTTGTAATCTAAAAATTACCAGTATAATACAGTACCTAGATCCATCGCACCCACAAATGTTTCATTAAACACGTTGTACTTTTTGTAGGTGATAAAAATATTTCCAGAAAATCAAGACTATGAGAGATTTTGCAACCACTATACGTTATTAAACTATTACACTTATGAAGCCTCATCAATTTGAAGTTAAGGATACCAAATGGAAGATAATAAACAGTAAATATTAATAATGTAAACAAATTAAAAGAATGTGCTTTATACACACACATACTATATATCTTAATTTTTTTTTTCGTAATTTCTCATTACACAAGTGAATGGTTTGACAGACATTTTAAGTGGTATGAATATCCATCGTAAATATTACTTAAGGGAAGTATTGTTTATTTCTCACTTAATATCTTTTTGAGTATCAGATTTGTTTTTAAAAATTACGTTTTAATAGAATCCACGTAAGAAATTCCGTCTATGAAAATATAGCGGTTAGTTCCAAAACAGTAATATAAAAACATAAGCAAACTAAAGAAAAATCAGACACTTAATCTCAAGGTTCATAAAATTTCATTTACTTTATGGAATAAATTTAATAATAAGCACCAGCATAGAGAAACATTTAATGTCTATAAAAAAGTATATTTTAGTTGCATCTTAAGAAATCTCAACAAGAAATTTACGTGCATGTATTGTTTACTTAAATGTTACCATATTTTTCCTTAGAATTTGAAAAAGTAATTTTTATCTATCGTTTTTTACTGACAATATGAGAAAAAATTTTCTTAATAGAAATAACAACTCTTGAAACTTTTAATTTTAACTAACCCCTTTCCGCGGAATTTCCCGAGATGAGCTCGGGCAGACGAAACGCGCCATGCTGGCTTATTCCGAGGGCACCAAGGGCAGTGTGAAAATTTACAATGTAAAACGGTCTTTCCCGAATTATTTTACACTAGCTGGTATACCCGTTCTTCGCACGGGTGAATTGAAAAATTAAACCATACAGATTGAAGGATAAATGAGGTTTTTAATGGCTTAATTTGACTCGAGTTGCACATTAAACAAAAAAAGACTTTTTGTATATCTCAGCTGAACAAAAAAAAAAAAAACATTTGTTAAATTTTATTTTTGTAGATTTAACAGCTGATAAAATGGATTTTTTTATTTATAACTCCCAGTAACTCTCTTGTGGTTCGATTTTGAAAACACCTTCTTAAGATGATCTCTTCTCAGCAAAAGAAACACATTGTTATAAATTTTGTGTAATGAACCCTATTAAAATAGTGTAAGTAATTTATATCTAGAAGTATAATACGTTAAAAATACTTTCTGTTGCATTTTTTTATGTTAAAAATCTGCCTAACACTCCGCCTGTTCAAGCCTTCGGAGTTCCTGGTGACTATCGTAGACAAAACAAAAAGGAAAGTTTTGCTTCCCACATAAGAGATAGATTCACGGGTTTTTGCAAATGACAGAATTTTTCCTTCTTCTTTTTGGCAATTATCATTATATATTGGAGATTTCACACAATATCGTTATAAATTATAGCCTATGTGTTATTCAGATGTATAAGCTATATCATTGTAATGTTTCATTAAAATCCATTGAGTTGTTTTTGCGTGAAAGAGCAACAAACATACAAACATACTTTCGTATTTATAATACTAATAAGGATGTGCTTTTTGATGACTCAATTAATTGAAAATTACCACTCTGGGGAATTTTGTGCAAAAATAGAGGACGTCCATCTGCTGAGCGACAGCTTCAGGGTCGTCTGAAAGATACTTTTCGGAAGAAAGCTAATCCAAAATTTTTGCTGCTCAAAGAGAAGCAGTAAAGGGAAAAGTTAAGAGGAGAAACAAGATTCTATTTATCAGATTGCGATGTTGGATTAAGGTTTCCGACAACGTTCGGAACCGTGATTTTTCAAAAGCGTATAAATGGATAATATTTATGATATTTAGTGTCACTTAGATTAGAACACGTATGCAAAATAGTTTTAAGAATATTATTATAATAAAAATTTATTTATTTAAGTACAATATTTTGACAAACAATGTACATAGAATGACCCACTTTCAAAACACTTTTTTATGAAAAATTTTTCTATTATAATAATATTTTTTTTCGTATATAGTTCAGACCTCTGTAAGAGCAGAATAAAATTTTTTGAAATATATAACTTAGAAGGGGATTTATCCATTTTTTACTACAAAAAAGGGGGAGACTTTTTAAAAAAAAAAAAACCCCGAAAATTATTTCAATTGGTGGTAACTCTGAAAAATAATTGAATTTTTCAAAATCCTAGTTCAGATTCTCTGAGAAGTTTTTTACTTTATCTAAAACAAAAAATAGTATTGTTAAAAGAAAATTTTTTTTTTAAAAAGTTATTCTAAGTGAATTTTTCCAAAATTTTTATTTAAAAATTTTTTTTTTGTCATAATTTTCCCCCAAAACCTTTTATAGATTTTTAATCTAAGTCGAACTAAATATCATGAAAATTATCTATTTATACGCTTTTTTAAAATTACGTTCCGAAAGAGTCCAGTTTTTAAAATTTTTTGATTAATTTTTCGACCATTAATGTATAAATGATAAAGATGAAAAAAATTCGAATTTAAAAAAAGGTTTGGGATATTGATGTTTTTTTTATGTTAGTGTAAATTGTTTCCCAAATGTTTAAGATTTCTTTTTTATTTTTTGAATTTTTTATGTCAATGCTATTATGTTTAAAAATACATTGTTGGGAAAAAGTAAAAAATTAATTTTTTAATCCATAATCCAGAAATAAAATGAGCCTCTAAGAATTTAACTTTCATGTCATATTGCAATATCGTTAAATGCAGAATTTTATAATTATTTCAATAATGTTAACATTAAATTCGCGTGCAGTTTCCTTGAAAGCAACATTTGTAAGAAATACACCAAAATTGAAATGAGAAGCCAACTCAAATTACGAAAAACTGATTTTAAATATTTCAAAATGCACCAGCTTTTGTAAATATCCTAAATTAGATAAACAACTTTAAAAAATTTAAAGCCTTAAGCATAAAATATCATACAAGCAATTTATAATGAAAATGCTCAAGAATTCCTATAGAATATACAAGAAAATTAAGCAAAGACGATGAATTATTCCTGGAAGAAGATCGATTACCTTGTTTGAAATGAACAAAACCAAATTGTGCTAATGGAAACCAGTAATCCGAGTAGTAAACGAAGAAAGACTTACGCATTATATTGATTTTCCAATACATTATATTTATTTAGGGATCATTAAAGAATATATGACATGAAAAAGAATTTGAAAATATGTACATTTGTATTCAAATGTGAAATTTTGATAAGATAACGTAAAAAAACAAACACGTGTAAAAATAATTTTTTTAAGATGATAGTAAAAATAACCGTTTTTTAAAAAAAATATTTTATTGTTATAAATCCATTCATATACATGGTAAATAATGGTATACCAAGAAAAGGGACTATATAGTTTTCTACTTAAATGGAGATTTACGTATGATTTAAATAGAAAACTTATGATGCATATCTCGAATGCAAAATAAATTTATATGTTTTCAAATATGAATTTTTTACGTATTTTATGTAAAAAGGGAATTTTACCAAGCTAGTCATAATTATATTCAAATGCACATTCAAATGCAAAAAAAAATTTTAATTTTTTTTTTCATTAAATTTTTAAACAGAGATTTTATCACCCAAAAGTTGAACTCAAAATAATGGTGGTGGGGTTTTTTTCACTGTTCTTGTACCTCAATGTTTCAGGGTTCGATCCCAGCCCAAGTCGGTGGATTTTCATAATGCGAAAAACCCGCCCAGTCAAAAATTATTGCGAAAAAAAACCATAAGTGCCTGCTGGGGTTCTTTAAATTTAAAATTCCCAAAATTTTTCATCAAAGATGGTCCTTTTTGGGGAATTTTACAAATTTTTCTACCCATTGGTGGGCTAAAAAGGGATACCAGCTCCGGTGAAATGTACAAATTATATGATAAAAAAATTTTAAACCCCCGGGGGGGAATACATTAAACCCCAAAGCCAATATAAAGTTCCCTTTAAACCCCAAAAATTTTCACATTTTAAAAAAAATTTCCCAATTTTTAATGCTTTAAAATGTTTCAATAAAATAAAAAGAAAAAATACATGCAGTTGTAAGTTTAAGAATCATTTTAATACAATATGTTTATCTTAATTCACCGAAAGAGTATAAGTAGTAAAATTGAAATACATTTTCGCAAAAAAATAAAATAAAAATTTTAAAATTATATATATATATTATATAAAATATATATATATATATATTTATATATATATATATATTTTTAAACCCCATATATTATATATATACATCCATATATATATATATCCATTGTTGTTACTAGCGCCACCTGTCTGATAATGTCAAATCGAGATCCAGAAAGTTTTTCGCGGCAAAGAGCTAGAAGGTACGCAATTCGTTTACCGTAGCCTTAAGCACCATACAGATGATAGTGCGATTTGGCTCGGTTCCACGATTTTGTAGGAGAACACCCTGGCTATGATATAATACATATACACTTGCTTGCTTTTATGAACAAGAAAAAAATTTAAAAACTATATTTTACTTAGTTTATTTTAAGTATTCAGAATAACAAAAGTAAATTTAGTTTGCTGTCATAGCTTTTAAAGTAAAGTTAAGTTTGTAGCGACACTATCAGAAATCAATGAGAAAAAGTCTGCATTCACTGTTTTAGTAGTAACTATAAAAATTATCCAAAAAGGGGATAATGAGCTGTTTAATAGCTCGTTGGATATCCTCGTCTTTTGAAAACCTCCTGAAGTTGTTTCGGCATTCAACTAACAAATTTTTGTGGTTTTTCACCCTTATCTTCTCTCTTTTCCCTTTAAAGAAACCTTTCAGATATCCTTGCTAGATATATTGTGTTGACGAATTCTAAGCTCCAGCAAATCTCATAGATGTTGTACAGGATTCAGAGCAGATAGCTGGAAGGGAGGGGAGCTTGTGCAGTTCATTTGGGACATTATACAAGAGCCAAAGCTTCACAATCTCAGCGGTTTTCTTAAGATCGTTGTCGTGTTCAAAAAAAAACAACGATCATTGGCCAAGTTTGGTGCCACTTTCCTTTAAATTTTTTCCCGGACATTAAAGTAACCATATTTATTCATAATTGATTCGATATACTCTAACATGCCTTCATCATTTCTTGTCATGCTCCCCCTCACCATGCATCCCATCATTTAGTACCATGGTTTAACATTGGTACTTAATGCTCGTTTTGAAGTGTTTTGCAAGGTGTTCTCCATACCAATTTACGGATTTTTATGTCGGAGATGCAAAATTTACTCTCATCGGAGAATATTATAATCCTCCAGAACTCCAGAAGCTTATGTATATGCTCTTTTACAAAAGATATCCGTTTAAGCCATTTGTTCATTGAAATATAACGCTTTCTTCGAGCCACTCGACTACAGTATCTAGCGTTCTTCAAGATTTTTCTAGCACAAATGTTTTTATGAATGTCTGATGTTATTTGAGTTACAGTCAAACGCGGATTTTTTTTTCTTCTCACCATTGATATCGTACTTCGTTTTTCTCTGATTGTGAGTTTAGATGGACGATCTAAACGAGGTTTGGATGTGTATCCAGTGTGCATTTAAAGTTATATATAACACACTGGATAGATGGATACTGCCATCAACGGATCTGGCTATACCCCACCAACTTTTTCCATATTTTCACAATGATTTTACGCTCACTGATACTAATTTTCTTCCGTTTATTTTCCATGTTCTTGAATTTCTTCGTATATCACAAAAATATAAAAATTATTGCGTCGCAATTTTCTTAAGCTATTTTACTTGATAACTCAATGCAAAAACTCTGTTAATCTATAACGCCTATTGATAAAAATTCCAGGAATCAAAAATATTCAAATAGTGAACGCAGACTTTTTCTGTCTACTATTTGTGTACTTTGCTACAAAACTCCTGTTACCTTAAGTAGTTTTAATTCAAAATTAAGGAATTCTTGCAAGCTCAATATATAAACAACAGTAAACAAATTCATGAAATTTTGTTAGGAAAAAAATTATATTTCTATTATAGAATTTACCTTTGCTGTATCATTTCTTTTGGGGTGAACGTAGATTTTTTCTAGCAAGTGTATATCAACGAGAATCATCCAGAAAATAAATACCATTCAGTCATTTAGTTATACAGTATATGAGAAACCCAATATTTATTCATACCAGGAGCTTTCTTCACTTTTCTAAATAAGCATATCACTTCAAAGACGTTTATCTACTTGAAACTTTTTCAGCTTAGAGAAAAGATTGTAACTTCGAAGAGAAATGTTCGAAATGTCGGTGTTTTGTTTCAAAGAGTTGTGACATCTCTCGCGTTCTTCTTCTAACATAACTCCTACTTTTTTTGACGGCCACGATTAATGGCAAAACTTTTCCAACCCAATACCAAGAAGAGAAACAAAGCAACAATGCAAATAAGATATACTTTAAAAAAGGGTAAAAAAGTTTAAGTGAGATAGAATGGCAATTTTTAGAAAAGTTTGGTGGGGAACATTTCCCGAACAAGTGTTTGGGACGGCCTATTTCCGGGAAAAGAAGGAAACGCCCCCCTTTTCGATAATAATATTTATAAGGGAAGAGTAATTGTACATAGTACCCCCATCTACAAGTAGCAGAATAGATAAAGTCTTAAACCCAAAAGGTAGGAAGGTTACGATAAAATTTCCCAAAAACGATAATATTATATAAAAAGTGAGATTAGGTAGATAATCAATAATTTTGGGGGATAATTGATCTAGTTGTGCTTTCTGACTTAAATATTCGGTCTAATTTGGGTTTATTCTCCAAATTTGGTAATTTTGTTATTAGATATAAGAAATTTTAAAGTTTTTCCCTTAATAAAAGTTGTATTAAAATTATAAAATGTCTCATCCTTTAGATAATCCCACACCTCAGCTTACCGGACCCAAACCCCGTCAATTTAATAGGTGGCTATGTCCCAAAAACTGTCTTTTTCCTTTTTGCTGAAACAACTCTAAAGTAGCAGACCTTTTGCTCGACATTATCAAAAATGCATAAGTCAAAGTAAAAACTAAGAAATATATTTAAAAATACGTCTGTCAAAAGTAAAAACTTTTCTGTGCACTGCTACCCATAAAATTATTCCGAAGGCTTTGGAATGCAATAAAAAGACAGTGCTTGTGAAAGGAATTTAGAGGATTTGATTTTTATTAATGTTCTTCCACCCCCCCTACATACACAAAATTTCCTCCTGGGGGAAAAAGTGCCATTGTGGAGTGAATCGCATAACTTTTAATCGGCAGTTAAGGAATTAATTATAAACCATACAAATTATCAAGATAAGAATTAATTTTTTATTAAGTTTTATATATGACACAACCATGGGATCACCGGTAATTATTATATTTGTTCTTAACTTAGTATTGTTAAATTAATTATGAAATACATTGTGCAGTACTGATGCTTTTATAAGTGTATTATATCATTGTAAATGTGTATTCTATTTTTTATTATGTCAGAATGTATTTTTTGTTTGCTTACTTTCAGTAAATTAGTAATATTTTAAAATAATCTTTTGTTTACCACTTTTCAAATTCCCCCCCTGAAATTTATCAGTTCCCCAAGGGGAGCGCCCCCAAAATTTTCGGTGTTCTAGTAGACATTTTTAAAAAAATGTTGTTGTTAGTGTATGGGAGTTCGATCAAAGACCAGCCATAGTAACTTTAACAAAGTTTTTTAGGGAATGCACTCATTAATAAACCCAGGAGAGCCATTGCGTAGGCTTGATTCAACTAACATATAGATAAAAGTACTTAACTGAATACTGGGGTTTCAATTTTCTTGTTTTTCCTTTTATATATATAAAAAATCGAACACAAGGGGGAACCTCCAGTCACAAACTTATTCTCAATTTAGTTTCCATTTTTCCACCCCCAAACATCAAACACGACCACCGGTACTCAAACCGTTTTAAAAAAATACTCATTTGCTACATTTGCTTCTTCACCGAGAAAGGTTTTCAATTGAACTCACAGTTAAAAAGAATAATTTTACTCAAGATGATTAGTAGAAGATTTGGGGGGAAACTTTACAACATAATTTTTTTTATTGTATTTTTATTTTTATTTTGTATAACTAAATGTTCTTTCCATTCGAGATACCTCATATATCAAAAAGAATAGTTTCATACACAAATTCAGTTGTCACAATTTTCTTAAAAAAATCTTACACACTTAAATTTTTTCCATCAAATAGTTTTAATTTTCTTCAAAATCATTTTGTTCTTTTAAAAGAGAGAACTATTTCTATTTAAAGTGATTTTTTTTTCACAAATATAACCTAGAGAACATCCCATTACGGAAATCTTTATCGAACGCATGAACATCTAATAACAATGAAGAGCAAGGAAAGAAGTTAATTAAAATCCTTATCTCCTAATCACACCGCATAAAACATATGATGACAATGGATGTAGAAAAAGAGATCTCTTTCCTCAAATGCCATTAACAGATGTTGCGAGGAAATTTCATTTTGAAGTAAAGAAGTCTGAATAAAACTTTATCTTTGCTCTTTATATTCTTCCCTATTCTCTCTCTACCTGAATTGAAAGAACAAAGTTTGTAAAATAAAACAAATGTCAAGAAATTTGACACGCTGTAATGTTCTGCGTAAAATCTAATTTGAAGTCTGCTTTTTTAAATTATTTTTATTTTTGAATGGTTTTTAAAAAAAAAAAGAAATTAAACACCTTCGGCTAAATTGAAATCCTGAACCTAGAATTCTTTTTTTTTCTTTAGCGAGTGCCTTTTTCATTTTCTAAATTGGTAGTTATTGATATATATAGCAATGATTTAAATTAGCAAACAATTACGAGGTAGCATAAAATGAATCAATTTCCCCATTTTGAGGATTTATTTAATTTCCTTTGCATTCCTTCATGAACAAAATAAAAATTATAATAAAAGCAATTATTTTACTTAAAAAAATATTTCCGCAATTTTATTCTTAGCCATTTTTGAAATTAAAAAAAAAAATTTTACAACAAAAAAATAGTGCCCAAAATCTGCACAGATAGATTTCTTGTTGGAAGTACATAAAAAATACTCAATGAACTATACCTGCACGATACAAGAAAAATACGAAAAACAAAGAATCTCGTTACAGCCGGTGCAAGGACCGTATTAGACACAAGAGCAGCCGTATTTGCAAATATTTAACCCTCCGTTAGGCACGCTTCAAGAAGTTCCGTACTTAGGTGCGTGGAATCCCTCAGACGCATCACCTCATAATTAGTTTGATGAGGATATAATCATTTTATTGTTGAGATTTGACATTAAAAATAGTTCTTCTCAAACTTTCAATATTCTCCAATATTCAAAAACCCAATATTCAATCAGAATTTTCATCACATTTCCACCTCCATACAATAACAATGTATCGAATTCAATAATACTACGCTTTAACGCTATAGCTACAATACGATTTAACCTCTTAAGTGCCACTGACGTATATAAGTGTTTCGCCCAGCCAAAGTGTTAACTGCCCCGGACATATATATGCGTCTTTCCGAAGTACGATCTATTCTGTACGCTGCTATGCATAAAATTATTCCTAAGACTTCGAATACAATTCAGGACTTTGACAATGTTTGAGGAGGACTTATTTATTTATTTCAGAAGATTTACTTATTTATTCCTTTTCTTCCCTCCCCCAATACATCACATGCGCGCCTACGGAGGAAAGCGCTAGCACTGGGGAGCGAATCACGTACCTTTTAATCAGCAGTTAAGGAATGAATTATAAACTGTTCCAAAAAAAATTACCAAGGTAAGTTTTAATTTTTGTATATCATTCAATACATGACAATCCCACAGAGTCACTGGTAATTATTAACTTAGTGTTGTTAAATTAATTATAAAATATATGATGCACTATTGAAATGATTATAAGTGTATTGTATCAGTGCAAAAGTGTATTTAATTTTTTATTAAGTCAGACTGTATTTTGTTTATTTACTTTCAGTAAATTAATAGTTATTTAACATAGTATTTGTTTGACATTTCAATGTGCTCGCGCCTTCCTCGTAGAGTTATCATGCCACCCTAGGGGGTGCACAGTTTAAGAATGCTGCATTAAATCGTAATGTTGTACCTAAAATATTGACATAAGCTGAAGTGTTTGTTCCCGAAACTTTTAACTTTTGTTTCATCAATTGCATTACCTTCCTTTTAAAATAATGGATTGTAACTGAAAAAATAGGTAGAAGCACCTATCTAAACACCTAGCCACCGTAACTGCAACAGCAAGAAAGACAAGCAATAGCACAACAAAATTTATTTTGTAGATAACATGTTGACCAAGTATAAAATGATTAATTTTATAGACTAATGTGAGGTGTGGCTTCTGCCAGAATCAGTAGCCAGAGTAGCTGTCATTGTTGGAGATAACCACTGACACACGCCTCGGCATTGATTCAAAGAGAATTTGGATGTGTTCTTGAGGTACAGCAGACCACGCAGCTTAAAAACGTTGCCAAAGTTTATCTGGTGTGGCAGCTGGGGGTGTAATCTGGGTCAATCGTTGAACAACCATGGACCACATCTGGATCTTTCTATCGGCGAAAGATCCGAAGAGCGAGCCGGCCAGGGAAGCAATTCAATCTGGTGATTAACTAAGAACCTTTGCACAATGCGTGCCACGTGTGGTCGTGCATTATCCTGAAGAAACATGGCTGTGGAAAAGCCCTGAAGGTAAGGAAGGACAACTGGTTTCAACACCACAAAGATATAGAGCTGGCTGTTTAAAGTACCGGCAATGCGTACTAGAGGAGTACAAGAGTGATATCCAATACCGCCCCATTCCATAATACCCGGTGCAGGACCAGTGTGGCGGTGCATAACGCAGCTGTTCAGCATCCTCTCTCCACGGTGTCTCCAGACTCAAATACGACCATCGTGGTGTTGAAGACAGTTGCGTGACTCGTCAGTAAAGACATCTTCATTCCATTCTGCCACCCACATCCTTCTTTCATCGCACCATTGACGGCTGAGACGTCTGTGGTTCTGCTTCAAGGGTAGACCAAGCAATGGGCGTCTTGCGGACAGACCACTCTGCTTTAAACGGCGTCGAATGGTAAGCGCAGACACTGAATGATGCGTTACAGACTCAATGTCCTGTGCTATGGTTTGTGATGCGACTGAGTCATCCGTCTTACCATGCTCACAATTTGCTTGTCCTCACGTGAAGTTGTGCACTGAGGTTGATGCGATCGACCACGTCGGTCCGTCTTACCCTCTTGAATCCAGCGGTCACATATCCGCTTTACAGTTGTTTGGTTTCGTCCAACACGACTACCGATTTCCCCACAATCTCGGTAGGCCACTATCCTTCCTTTGTCGAACTAGGATACTTGATCCTAAGCTGATCACTGTTTTCTACGAGACATAACTGATCGTTTTTTCAAAAAACCACAAGAAAAACACAATTGCCGAACTTGAAATCGTCGAAATCTGCAAGCCTTAAATCGCGTTTTGAGGCGGCGCCACGGGCGTGGTGATGTGTGTCTGAGCTGAATTTTCTAATCATTTGCATATATCACTTCCGCTAATGCATGTTGTACATTCCATGTTATTTGGCTGCTTTCTTCAGGGTGTTGCATTTACGGTGGCCATCAGTGTAATTATAGTGCTCAGTCATTCAATGTGTCTAATACTTAAATGATGCAAATCAAAGGAACAATGCTGTTTTAAAAGGGATGTAGCGAAAAAAGTAAAAAATAGGTTCATGCATGAGTTCGTACTTGAGGAATTAAAAAAAGTCATAGAGAAATTGATACCTGCTTTTATAACCACTCGGCAAACAAAACTGATTATGTCCATGAAAAAACTTAAAAATGCTCTTAAATATTGAAAACTTTTTTTATAACTTATTTTGGTACAAGCTTGACTCCGTCTACACAGGTTGTGACTGGCTCACGCGTCTTTTCATTAACGTGTTCTTTGGGTTCTTTTGGGGCCAGAATTAATGGCAACTTTTTTTACCAAAACCCAAGAAGTGAAACGTGAAGGAAAGATACAAATTAGATAGCTTTTAAATATCAGAAGTTTCAGTAAGCAGAGTGGCAAATTGGGGAATGTCATGTTAGAAATTGATACAATCGTGAAGTGACAGCCAACTGAGTTATCCCGAAGATAAATCCATTAGATCAAGGTGCATACCATTGCACTCAAGTAAAGACGCAACTTCTTAGTATCGGATGAACGATTGGATTAAGGTAGGATTGACTATTTAATATTAGGGCTTAAGATATTATTGGAATTGAGATTAGGTGGGTTAGATATTGATAGTGGTCCGAGTTAGGTTATTTGGTATTACTTGTATTGTGTTTGTTCATCGTAGATTCTCTCATATTTATTATTATCTAATCTGCTAAACGCTTAAGTTCAAGTTCTTAATAATGATATTTTAAGAACATGGAAACTTCTAGTTCTTTAGTTGAACCTACACCTCTAGCTCACGCAGATAATCAAAGAGAAGGTCACCCTAGGGGGGTCCATCAAGTACAAAAGACCGGGGCTGCTCACGGAGGGTGTGGTTCTGCTCCATGATAACGCGCGTCCACACATCTCTAGAGTCACACAAATGGAACTGGACAAGTTCAAATGGGAGACGTTGGACCACCCGCCCTACAGTCCGGACATGTCACCCTGCGATTTCCATGTGTTTGGTCCACTGAAGAAACACCTGAAATGGAAGCGCTTCAACTCGGAAGACGTACTCAAGGACACTGAAGCACTGGGTCTCGTCACAGCCACAGGAATTCTGGGAACAAGGAATCCTGCGGCTTGTTCATCAGTGGGATCGCTGTGCTCAGGCCTATGGTGTATATTTTGAATAAAGTCTTCATTTGTAGCCACCGTGTCGTTTCGTACCTTTTCATTTGATCACCCTTGTATATAAAACAAGCTTGTTTCCGGTTGTTGAAAAGAAATCGAGAAATATCCCAAAGTCCCTCTAGATCCTAAAAAGGGCAATTTCAGCATAATTCCATTTAATTTTTAATTTATTTAGTTCACAATGAGCTAAATGCACTTTTATTTGATTGGAGTCCAAATCTTTTGAAAAGCATCTAACAATTAATTAATACCAGATTATGATGATGAGGCCAAGAAAGGAACTCAATTAAGTACTCTGCCTTATAATTACGTGATTAAGTTTAAGAGGCTTGTAAGGAAGTAAAAAAGAAATGCAGCTTTCTCAAATAAAATTGCCAGATACTTAAAAACACTGTTTGAGGAAATGTGACTGAAGATTCAGGAAACTGGGTTTTTTACACTTTTGATTTACTGTCTTTTGGTTAGCTATCTTTGGAACCAATAAAACGTAAGGAAGAAGTTACAATTATTTTACAGTAAATGGTTGAAATTATTGATATATTGACTTGAAATTCGATAGGCAATTTTTTTTATTACTTTGCGTAATTTTGTTTATTTATAAAACTTTCTTTTAATATTTGACCTGAGGCATACAAAATAAATCAGAAAATTTTTGATTCTTACAATGATTATTTTGAGTGTAACCCGAAAATTGAAATGAGCTTTTGGTAATTAAAACAAAATAATATTTTAGAAGTTATTTTCCTTTAAGAATCTTTTACCATAATTAAAAAAAAATGTTGTGCTTTTTAATAAGATCTCTTAAGTAATAAAATTCCGAATTGGCCTCTAAGAGCTAGAATCGCTTGGGAAATTTGTGGAGGTATATAATTGACATATTATGTTCAAACCTATGTCTTAAGTGTTAAGATATATATTATAGGTTACAGTGGTGTGCAATGTCAATTTATTTAAGGCTGTCTTCGGCGTTACGTTAAAGAATAGGACTAGGATTTGGAGGATGTTTTCCGATAAAAGCATATATCTTCAATAATACCATTCTGAGGATTTCTTATCGGGCACTCAGCAGCATATTTTATCACACTACTCATTTTTATCTGCGTTGACCCATTTTTTTCGGTATAATGAATGTTTCACATTTTTTTTGCTCCTAAACCGTAATGTTAAATGAGATATCACTTGCATGTTAAAAGGCAAAATATTTATTTATGCAATATTTTGAAATTTTTAAAAAGCTATATTACAAACAGATGTATGAATTACAATGTTGCTATATAGCTTTCATAAAAATTGAGATTTCTCTGTCTGAAAATGGGCTTCACGTTTATTTAGGACCTCGTAAATTTGACCAAGATAACCTTAAATCGATATGACAAAAATTCTCAAGGAACGCAAGCACTAGTGATTGTTTTAATTAAAGGTTAAATAAAAAATTCAATTGTATCTTCTTCGTGCAGCACAAGAAAGTTTTAAGAGACTTTCATCAATATTCAGTATATTTTATGAAATTTCATCAGATCATCATCCTTCTTTCATCAAGATTATACCTAGTTTTCCATCATTTAATAGAATAACGCTATGATTGTACAGCAGCGTGTTTCTCTACATGTCATATTGAATCATCGGAAACAAAAGATTATTTAAAAATATATTAATTTATTGAAGGTAAACAAAAAAGATACACAAACTGACATAATAAAAAAAATAATAAAGTACACATTTACACTGATATAATACACTTAGAAATGTTTCGTTACAGCACAATATATTTTATAATTATTTTAACAATACTTAGTTAAGAACAAGAGCTTGTCATATATAAAATTATATACAACAATGAACACTTATCTTGATAATTAATATATTAATTGCCAGTTAAAAGTTACGCGATTTGCGTACCAATTCCACTTGAAAGGAATAAATAAGCAAATCCTCTGATGTAAGTAAATCCTTATCAAATAATGTCCAGGTCCGTTTTTGCAATCAAAAGCCTTCGGAATAATTTTATGAATAGCAGTGCACAGAAAAGATCATACTTCGGAAAGACGTATATATACAAAAAAATTGTTCAAAAAAACTATTTATTTACAGAAAGCAAATAAATAAAAAATGAAATACACATTTATACTTATAAATATATCAGTACTGCGCAATAAATTTTAAAATTATTTTAAAAATACTACGTTAAGAACAAGTTTAATAATTATCAGTGTCCCCATAGGTTGTCATATATAAAATTAAAAACAAATAACATAAATTTGGATAATTCGTTTCGGTTTTATAATTTATCCCTTAAGTGCCGATTAAAAATTACGTGATTTGCTCCCCAATGGACAATCAAGGTCCTTTAATTGCATTCTAAAGCCTTCGGAATAATTTTATGGATAGTAGTGCACAGAAAATATCGTACTTCGCGGAATGGACGTATATAAGCGTCCAAGGCATTTAACGCAATGGCTGAGCGAGACGTTTATATACGTCGGTGGCTCACGATGTTAAAATTAAATTGTAGCCTTAGTGTCAAAGTTAGTATTATTGAATTACTAAACACAATGTTATAGTATGACAGGGGGCGATGAAAATTCTTATTTAATATTGGGTTAAACGTTGAAACTTTGAGAAGCACTGTTGTATAGTAAAGATTAAACAGATTTTTTATCATTCTCCTTTAAAGATAGTATTTAGTACCACTGTGAAAATTTTTCACAGTTAATATTGGAGCAGGATTTTTTAAACCATAAAATATGCATAAGCAAAATAATTATGTGCAAACTAATTTAAGTTGAAGAAGTATAAATAATGGATAACTATAAAATTGTTAGACAAACCCGTGTAGATGAAATATATATATAGGACTTATATTACAATGCATCATAATGCAATTCGTTACAAAATTCAAAATTATCCCCACACATTTCATAAATTTACTTAAAGAAGTATTCTTCAGATAGTAATATATTATATCTGAATTTAAAATTAAAATATATCTGAAATACATTTTCATTAAGTTTGAACAATCGTTAACTCGTAATTCATAAATATTATCAATCAATTAATGTGATTCCATTTAAAATAAACATTATTAACCTTTCTGTGTGTGTGTGTGTGATTATAGTCAGAATCATCTCCTTAAAAACCTTTTTAAAACAAATCCTAATGGGGTTTTTTTTTGCATTTTGCATTTCATTTTTGTGCATAATAATAAGAAATTCACTTAATCTCACTACATAAATTTTTAGTTTCAGAAAAATAAAATTTAATTTAATTATTTAAATGTTTTCAAATGTTCTAATTTAATTAATACATTATACTTTTCAAAAATTTCTATAACACATTTTAAGTATATTTCAAAAATGAACCAAAATATTTCTATCATTTCTTTTGAATTAAATGTTATACCCAATATGAACTGCAAACAAAAACTTTAAGACATTTTTTCAATGCTCTGAGAGAAATTTCCAAACATGACTCGGCTAAAAATTATTCGATTGTCCAGCTTTTATTTCATTTCCCACTTAATATAATTAAAAAGCATTCCTCTGAACATCCATGCAAGTATCTCGAATGATTTTCTAGATATCGCACAAATATGAGATATCATCAACTTTACAGAAATACAAATTTGGAAAAACGTTTTTAAACTGCATAAAAGTTTTGTTCTGTCGATATAATTGTTTTCTAAATACAGGTAATTTTTTCCAGCTATCACATGATCAAAATGACGACAGATTCAGGGAGCTCAATTGTTTGAATTTTAAAATAGAGAGAGCAGAAAAGAAAATCTGATTTTGATTGAAAATGAAATTTTCACCAAAAAGTAGGATATATCTTAGTTAAATTTATTATTATTATATTCCTAGTTTTATAAGAACTCTCACCATTACAATAAAAATTATTAAAATGATAATTTTGAATATTTTATTTTTTTTAAAGTATATATAATGTATAAAAATATACTTAATCATGTAATTAAGTTGTAAGTTATTTTATTTGGATAAAAATGCTATAGAGATGTTTTAAAATTTATTCTCTCAGAATCTTTCCTCTTTGCAGGATTAGAGAAATCGCATCATATTTTCTGAGAATCCTGCCTATGTTAAGGATTTATAATTTCTCTCCGACTGCTGTTTAATGCCTCCTTCAATTTCCATTTCCCTCTTACAACATGTAGGAAGTCATTTCCACTACTGAAACCTTTATCGGAAGATTCCTCCACAGTTCCACATCCTGCACATTTCCCTTGTGAAACAACACCATTCAGATAATACAGAAAAGCCCAAAGATTTTAACGGTTCATTTACTCCATAAATCCTGTAAAGAAAGAAAGAAAAGACTTCTTCTGTGCTTTGGGCGATCTGTTGCCTTTGCAGAGATCTAAGGAATAAGTTATTTCTATGGAAATAATATCATTGACAATGTACCTGGGGAAATTACAATGTAGATATTATTCTTAGTGGTCAAAAAGGAGATTTATTAGAAGAGTTTGATCACATTGGTGATATTTGATATTAAAGGGCACAATCGAGTGTTTTTGTAACTAGTATAGTTTAAATGAAGTATAGGATGCACAGGTTATATTGGCGACTACCTGAACTCCTTAACTTCCAATTAAAAGTTACGGCATTCGCTTTGCAGTGCCACTGTTTTACACATAGACGCATGCACGTGGTGTTTTGAAGGGGAAAAATACACAAAAAAAAAAATTCGTTGACCTTAGTGAATTTTTCGCAAACACTGTCAAGGTCATTTTATTCAATTCCATAACCTAAGCAGGGGTGGCGAACCTTTATGTATCAACGTGCCATTTTTTCTTAAGAAATATTTGATGAGGTACAGACATGCCGTCACATAATTTTGACTTGTGGTAATGTAAGAATAATAAAACCAAATACTAACAACTCTCAAAACCCTTTATTTACTACGAAAAATAACATTTTGCACTGTATAGTTAGAAATGTTTTAGTTACACGTGTAATTCAAATTAATGTAACATTAGTGTAGCTTCTGTTGCTGCAGACTGTATGCGGATGAAAAATGACTTATATTAAGGATTGTAAGATGTTAATATTTAGCAGAATGCCTGCTGATTTGGAGTCATCTGTCAAAGGGCTTCTAAGCAGTTAATTATTTTTGCTGCTGTTCACTTTTTTTGATAAGAGGATTTGTGATTTGTTCAAAAATGCTGTTTTACAGGCCATGTTCTTCACACCACGGTTCCAGAACATAAAACACTCCCCGTTTTGTCGCTTTTACTAATAATGCCTTATTTCTAGATTCACCAATTTTGAAATTCTCTATTACATTTACTACCTTACACTTTTTGTTCTGAACTAGCCATGTTGAATAACAGTTAAAAACATAAATATAATACACATAAACTATAAAATACAGTCGTGTTAACGAAATTTATTATGTTATGCGTAGACAAATTTTTGTCATCATAAGCAACTATAGTCCACGACGTAACTAAGACAAGACCATAACAAACGAGGGTGCTCCCCGTCACGCTTGCTCGTAATACTTCATAGTGAACTTCGTTATTTTGAAATAAAATACAAACCATTTTGATTGCTCGCGTGCCCAAAACATTGAGTTGCGTTCCGTTGAGGGCACGCGTGCCACTGGTTCGCCATTCCTGACCTACGGAATAGTCTTACCGATAGCAAAGCAAAGAAAAGAATCGCATTTCGGAAGGACGGATAAATATGTCCGAGGCACAAAGAGCACAGGTTTAGTCAGACGAATATATACGACAGCTGCACTTAAAAAGTTAAGAATTAGTAAAAAAATGTTTTAATGAAATCATTAGAGTACTTCGAGAAGAAATTTAAAAAAGAAGATACTGACTCATAGCTCTAGTATTTCAAAAAAATCGATATAATTTCTGGAAATTCGCTCTATTAATGTTACATCAAGAATAGAAATTTTTCTATCTTTCCCTTCCATAACCGAACTCTCAACAGGTAAAATGACACACTTCTTGAACTGTATATAAGACACAATTAGATGCCCTTTCGTAAGGCAATAGCTGGAGTGACTGGATATTAACGTCACATTGTTCAGATACTCGAGGGTTTTTGGAGACGGACCACGTAAATTTGAACCATAATTAAGTGACGAGGACGACACCTACGCTGGCACCACTCTCATAACTAGCACACCATACCGGGAGGCAGATTTGAGACTCTGGACAGACTTAGCATGCATTGTTCCCCTACTCGGCGGGTCTTCAGAAGTACGAGACTCGAACTCGTGAAACGACGGCCACGAGTCCGTTACATTAACCACTAGGCTACCGCGGCTACGCAAATCGCTGGAATAACTAGACGAGCGTAAAGCAACTTCTATCTGCTCTTCGTGGTCAAGCAGTTTGCTCTGCTAAAAGGCTATACCAGCTACACTGATTAATGGTTTAGATTCCACACATAAATTTCTTACGAATTACTATAAAAATTAAAAGGAAAAATTTCTAGAAAGAATAATTTTATATATATATATATAGTTAAAAAATTCACACAGAATAGAAGAATTAACAAATGATAAGATGTCAAATGATTTTTATTCATGTGTTTTGAATCTGTGATTGCATTGTAAATTGCATATGTGCATGCACCATCCGTAATAGTTCCTTGATATAAGTACCACGTATTAGCTATCCAAATATTATTTATGTAATCTAGGATATTGCATGAGACTTCTTTTTATATCACTTTAGCATAATAATACATCTATTGTATGTATAACTAATCTGAGCAAATACTTCCTGTTTTTGTTCAAATAAACCCTTCGGAACCTTGATTTTAAAAAAAGCGCATAAATGGATAATTTTCATGATATTTAGTGTCACTTAAATTAGAAACCAAGTGCACACACAAATGAGGTTCTGGGGTCGGACCTCCCAAAAGCTCCTTGATTTTTCCCAAATGATTATAATGCTAAGTATATAGAACGTAAAATTTAATTAGTATTTGTTATTACTGATTAATTCTATTAATTAATGCTACTTATTTATTCAATAATTAGGTTATTACTGTGTTTTCTTCCCGAAAATTGACAAAATCAAAAGGAACATGATACAAAACGGAGAACTTTTGACCTTGGACCCCTAAAAAATTTTTGTGCGCTACTGATTAGAACACATGCATAAAATGGTTTTCATGACATTTTCACAAAGAAAATTTATTTAAATACAATATTTCGGCAAAAAATTAACTTAGAATAACCTTTTTTTCAAAATGTTTTCTTATAATAATATATTGCCAGGGCATCACTCAGACAACTGGACAGAGGCTCAGCTATGAGTTTCAAAAAATTCACATTATTTTCAGAGTTATAAGCCATTAAAATAATTATCGGCGTTTTTTCTTAAAATTTCTCCTCTCTGTTGTCGTAAAATATGGATAAACCCACTTCTAACTTACATATTTCAAAAATTCTAGTTGAGCCTCTGTACAGAGTATGATAGAAGGATTTTTTGTAAGAGGAAAATGTTTTGAATATTGGTTATTTTTTGTTAAAATATTGTACATAAATAATTTTTTTACTGTAATACTATTCTTAAAACAATTTTATGTACATTTTCTAATCTAAGTGACAGTAAATATCATACATATTATCCATTTATACGCTTTTGCAAAATCACGGTTCCGAACTTAGTCGGATACCTTAACAAGTTTGCCCGCACACTGTATAAAGGAACTGATATTTTTATCTTTTATTCACTCGTATTTTTAATCCTCATAGTGAGTTTTTTAGTGCTAGTGTGTTTAAGAGATTAATTTGTCCATGGTACTGAAATATTTCACATCCGGGCTTTTCTTTGTAATGAAGGTGGGAATTTTTCACTGAAGGCAGGAATTTACATTATTGAAAATATTCGATGTAAAACAGGGATTGGCAAAGCAATTTGTTGCTTGATAAGAAACGAAAATAGGAAAATAATCCAAAAAAGATATTATCTCAGTCATCCTTGCAATGTAAGACTTAGTATTATGTCATGCTTCAAATTGTGTATGCATATATATATGCACACACACACAATTCTGAACCATTTCAGAAAGAAATACAAACAGGAAAATTTTTTGTAAGTAGGAGAGAAGAGATATATGAAACATTCTTCTTATCATGCAGAATGGATTTAAAAATCGCAAACATTTAAGGGTTTTTGTGTTCCACAACTGAAAAGTAAAAAATAAAGGGATAATTTTAAAAGTGAAAATTAAAATAAAATTCTTTTATTTTCGCATTCTGTTAAGTGATATGCTTAGATACATGCCCTAAATAACGTGTCGTTTTTTGGAACAAAGGGCAAAAATTGACCACTTAATGGATTAAATGCTTGTTAAGGTTGTAATAGTTGTTTTTAAAAAGGTTATTATTTTTCTCTGTTCAAAATTAATTTTTTAATAAATACAACTGGATTTTCATAGTTAGTGAACAAAGAAATTACTATAAAAAGGAAAAAAAAAAACTTTAAAGTTACTATATAATTGGGCATATACTCAAAGAAACAATAATGCAAGATGACAGGTGAATATAATTCAAGAAAAATAAAATTTAAATTAATTTTAAGATGCTATTTACTTGAATGCATATTTTGGGGAATGTATTGCATCATTTAAGTCAAGAAATTATAATTTTAGAACTAATTTTTAAATGAAAAAATTCAGATTTATAGTGTATTAAACAATTTTTAATATCACGTCTTAAAACAGGTTACGTTATCTAATACTGTAATGAAAAAAAATAATGCTCAATTTTGCCAAATAATGCAAAAAAAAAAAGTAATTATAATAATGAATAAATAATAATAATAATAAATAAGTATTGAAACGTGATACTGATAATAATATGATAGCATTTTTCGATATTCAAGTTTTTAAATGTTTTTGGGAAATAACATGACAATTGAGTAAAGTTAGAAATTTTTAATTGAATACACAATTTAAAATTAGATAAGTGAGTGTGTATAAACACATTTACCAATGCATGATATTTCCCAATTATATTCAATACAGCGTTTATTGTATATGTATTAATCTAAAATTTCTGTTTAATGATGTACACTATGGCTGTCTTTGATCAATGTTAAAGCTTAGGACCCAAATTTGAAATATTCTTTCATATATAAAAGTACTCAAACATTAATATTTATCTGGCTTCACTATCCTGCAGAGAATCACTTATTTAATCATGCTACTCATTTTTATTCGAATGGACTTATTCTTTTCTTTTATAAAATGCGTTTCGCATTTTTCCCCTATACCTTAATGTTAAATGAGCTGTCCCTATGCATGTTAAAAGAAAAAATTAATTATTTATTAAATATTTTGAAATTTTAAAAACGCTACATATTAAATAAATGAACGTGTTATAATATCAGAAATTTTTATAAAAATATTTAAGTGTTTTTCTGTCCGAAAATGGGCTTTGCATATAGTTCAAGCTCTCCTACAAATGGTGAAAACAGCCTTAAATAATCATAGTATAAAAACAACATAGTTTATAAGATATATATAAAAATTTTCAATCATCTTGCAAATGATATCTATTATTTACAGCAATCACATATTTTTAAAATATCATTTAGATTATACAAAACGTAAGACCTTACATAACTAGCTCCCTTTCTTTTATAAAAAAAAATTCCAAATTGAGTAGCTTCTTTTGTAATTCAATATAAAAAGAAGTATTTCTTTCATTAAAAGCTCTCTTTTTTCAAGCAGACGAATCTCAACAAGTTTCTTTTGTGATTGGCAATCATTATTTCGTTAAGGAAACTAATTCGCCAGGTTAAACGGATTTGCTAAATTAGCGGACCATAAAATAGTTCTTTCTAATTAAAAAAGCATTAACAGGTTCCATATTTCATTAAAAAAAGAAAAAAATGAAAAAAAGAAAGTGATTCATAATATTCTTTTCTTAGATAATCACATCAAAATCCTATTAGGAAGAACTGGAAAGCGGAGAAGTGGAAGAATTCAATCACTTACGGCTTCTAATTAAAGAAAAAGAACCTGAAATAAATGTCAAATTTTTACACCATACATTAAGGCAACTCCTGCTACTATTCGTTAAGTAGAAAGGAAAAAGGTTCAAAGAATATTTTTCATGAACTCCTAAAACACAGAATGTTACCTTAATTGCAGTTTAATGCATTGTATTTACCGTAAAACCCGGCGTATAACGCGCACTCTCCTTTTTTACGAAGAAACCTAAAATGTATTTGTGCAATTCTCTTATGTTTTGATGTCATTTATTCGAGGTATTATCATAAGGTTTTAAAAAAATAGTATATTGCGAGAACTATAACCCTTTAAGTTTGCAAAGGATGACATTTCGTTTAAATATACAGTATTGGAATCAATATATCTATTTTTTTATGCTCATCTCTTTTTTTAATTTTTAAAGCTATCATTTTTATACCCGGTGTATAACGCGCAACCGTAAATTTAGATCTTATTTTCTGTTTTAAATGTGTGCGTTATATGCCGGATTTTACGGTAGTTTGCATCAGTTGTATCATGTAAATTAAATTTGAAAAACATTGTTGCATACTGCTTTTATCTTAAAAGGGCGTAATAGAGCTTATTTAAGAATAAATAGTTTTTCTAAATCAAATTAAAATAAAAGGTGAATTTGAGAAATACTATGTCAAATAATAGCAACACTTTTTCTAAACATTAATAATTGCAAAAAAATTTAAATTATGAAAAAAAAAAAAGGTTTAATAATAACAATCCTACAACATTTTAAAACTTTTGTAAAAATGTCATAATTAATTTACCATAACTTGAAAAGAGAGAATTAAAAAGCAAATATTTTTACAACCATACCATTGATAAAAAAGAAAATTTTTCTTATTTAAAAATAAAGTATTCTACTTTCATTACCAAGCTAACGAAAAGAAAACACGAAAGATTCACCAAACACAGATTTCAATTTCTCCTTAAATAACATATTCTCCTAAAAGGCTCGCTGTTCAAATCTGTTATTAAGATTATTTTACGGAAAAAGGAACTATCGATATGTATTCCTCTCGCACAGTAAATTTATCTACCCCGTTCACTTCAATTCTAACACTTAAAGATAGTAATATAGGTGGTCGGAAACTGAAAAATAAAAAAAAAGCAAAGAAGTCAGAAGACGGTTTTTAAATCAGTGATAAGCACAGAGATTTGGCATACTCAGCAGATGAATAGAAGAGTCTTGAATGCTTCTGCAAGACTGGCCAATTTAAGTGCAAATCAAGGAAAATCAACGAGAGAAGTTAGTAAGTGAACTGAATAGTTTTGAAGTTAAAGAAAACTTTTCAATGTACGATTGTGTAATACGAAAATGGATTCCTGAGGCCGTGTTTTGATAGTGATTTAATACCATGCTCGTACGAGTAGAAACGTTGTGGCTCATTCAATGTGAACTCATATTCCATATAAATGGTAACTTTTAAAACTTTCAGAAATATTCTAGTTTGACTGTGCCATATAGGGAATGTTAGAAATTATTTGATTATAAAAGAGAGACTGAAAGAATTTTGGAAATAATTTTTATTTGTTCAAATATGAATGGTAATTTAAAAATCCCAACTTATTTATACTTACGAATGGCGAAAGATGTTTTTAAATGCTTTCCTTATGTGTTATTTGTAGTAGACCTTGAGTATGTTGCGCCATCTTAAATTTAATTAATGCTAAAACGAATATATAATGTGTATAAATAATTATATATCATCAATTTCCTTTTTATGTAAAAATGATTTGGATTATTATTTAAGATATTTAAAATTTATTGAAGTTAAACTTCTTTTGGGGCGTTAGAGAAATAGAAGAGGGTGAATTTTAACGATGAGCACGCGCACCGTCACAGATGTGACGCAAAACCGTCACGGAGGAGATACACACCGTCATGGATGCAAAAACGCTTTGTCTAGGAATATACATAACTGGACAGATCATTCCAGCCTTCGAAATTTTCAGGAAAATATTTCTCTTCACTTCCCTGAAGAAGGGGACACCCGGGTTTGAACCGAGGACCTCTCGAACGCAACGAAATGCCCCTACCCAGAGCTATACCCCCGCGTCCGCTAACCTCTGCTTTGCGTTCCGTAAGAACGGATGCGAAAATGCTTTGATTTGCAGATACTTCCCGCCTTCGAATTCCTCAAAAAAATTCTCCTTACTACCCTGAATAAAAGGGCACGCGGGTTTGAACCAGGAACCTCTAGATCTGTAGTCGTATGCTCTAGCACTGAGCTGCGAACCTTTGCTTTGCGCTGATTTGTGACGTCACTACTAGTAGAGAAAGATCGCCCTTCGTCTACTTAGCTTCTCTGATGCCTTTGTTTGAACACTTTTTGTTATCAAACCAAACATATTTACAGGAAATTTAAAAAATTAGTAAATTAATCTTTAAATTGTGTTTCATGTACATAAAACATAAGAGTAAATATTAGTTTACCTATTTAAATAACAATTGCAAGTATATGATTATAGATGTATTTACTACGAACGCATTGCGATGAACATAAACACATTTATTCCATTGTAGCAAATTATAAGAGCCTTTTGTATTCGTATATTTATTTTTGAAGTTATCCTTCTTTTTGGGCGTTAGGAATAAAGGATGAGGGTAAATTTTTACTATGAACGCGCATACCTTCACGACACCGATGCGCGCGCGCACACCGTAGTCTAATATTTTAACATGCCACTTTTTTTGGTGCTATGGGATTGATATTTGGGGGATCATAATAACTATTGGGATGTACGTGACCATTTACGTCAGAGTTGTCCCCCCCCCGGGGGAGTTAGTTTGTTTTCCTTTTCCAAGCTAGCACTTTCCCATTTGCAACTACAGACTCCGGACTAGTTCTAATGGATTCCTCTTGTGTTTGCTCACAACCAGTACCAGTTTCGAGTTGCTGGGTTTCCTGCTTCTATTTTATTTAATTGCTTTAAATGATTTAATTATTTTAAAATGACCATAACTCAAGGGCTCTTCAGGCCTAGGTCTTATATTTCCAATGAACGATTCTTCCCGCCGAGACATTCGATATGAGGTCTCAGATGGCGCATTCGGCTCACTTCATCTCCAGATACAGTCTGATACCCCTATTTTATTGGTCCTATTGTCCCTGTGAGGGTTGTTTAAATTTATTTAAATCGTGAATATCTCAGGTTTGACTGGTCCATTTGACTGAAAGTTAGTATCGTTCAACTCTGTTCGTTATGGCCTTTCGCCCTTGGCCCAGCTTGCACTGCTAAAGATTTTTAGAAAGATTTTAATCTTGTTACGCCAAAGAAATATAACTTCTTACGTGCGTACATAAGTGCACACACTTTTTTTTTCATTTACGAGCTTAAATTTGTGTTGATTTATGTTTCACAAATTTCAAAATATGTTTTCTATATTAAGAACTCCTTATATTCTAAAAGATTTATTAACAATAAAACATTTTTAATAAGTAATTGTATATTTATATTTTTAATATTTCCCTTTATTTATTTACTTATTTATTTATTTATTTCATTTTCTCAATCTTTTTTATATTGCATTACCAAATTCAATACGATACAATTATTTCCATCTTAAGATGATTAATTACCTTCAGAATTATGATTCTGAACAAGAGTTTAAACTACTAATTATATATATATATATATATATATATATATATATATATTTAAATATAAATAATTTAATCACAACTTATAATAATCATTTAAAAAATTGAAATTATATGAATCCTATAACATTAAATCCCATTTCAAAATATCAATGGTGAATATAGAAGATAAAATTCCAACGTTTTCAAACAAAATTAAAAAAATTAAAAAATTATAACAAAATTTTATAAAATATGCAAGTGGAACCTCGGACTTAGGACCGATAAGTGGGGTTAAACTAGTTTAATGGCACCAACCTTCCCCCTATTGCAACTTGGTAAGTTAATCGAAAAATATCCAATTCTCAAAAAATTAAAAATTAAAAATTTAAAATTAAACCATTAAACTTGAAAAATTAAACTAATCGCCATCGCATTCTGAAAGATATTATAACATTAAAATATTAAAATTCTAAAACAATTAAGTGCATAATATAATATATATATATATATATTGGCCAATTCTCTACTAACAAGAGATAACATCCAAACAATAACATTCGACAAACACATTGACAGCAGGAAAATCACACAATGAAGGACAAAAGAGTAATCGAGATAATAAATATAAAATGGATGCTGCAGTGTTATGAACATTACTGACTTAGGACAGTTATTATATAAAAAATAATTTATATAAAAGTGGGGTTGAACATGTTTTTTGGCCAGCCAACCTTCCCCCTTTTTTTGTAAATAACACTGAGCAAAAACCAATAGGAAATAATGGATAGAAATATCTAAATCCATTACAAGATAGAGGTAACTTACCTAAGAATTGCACTTACAAATGCAAAGCCCGCGCTAAATCTTAGTGGAAACATTAATTTGTTGCCAGATTCTATACCCTAATACAGATTTAAATCAAAAGAGTGGCTGAAATGTAGCACTTAACAAAAGATTAAAAAGAATGGAAATAAAAATTAATAATAGTTGCATATTATAGTATAACTATAATAACACCAGAGTAAATATGAATAAAATAATAGTAAGTAATTTCTAATCTACTATTAGATTATGGAGATAACTATAACAAAATATTTGTTTATAGTAATAAGCTATTATCAATCTCATAATTTTAATCCTAACTATTTTGAACAGCTTTATTTATATAACTATTAATAAAATTAATTGGGTATTTCTGATTTAAGCAATATTTAGTAAAATGTTTATAGTTATTTATAATGTCTGATTTTTTTGACACAAGATATATATATATATATATATAGATATATATATTTAGTGCCTATTGAATTAGAACATACAAATAAAATTGTTTTAAGAATCTTATAGCAAAAAAAAATAAATACAAATAAATTTTCTGGCAAATATATATATATTTTGCAAACATTATCCTGTTATGACAAAGATTTCTATAATAGTTATAGTTTGCCAATATTTAGCTATGACTTCTTTACAGAGGCTGAATTACGGTTTTTTGGAAAAAAATAACATTATTTTCCGAGTAATGATCGACAAAAATAATAATTGGTTTTTTTTTTTTTCTTCTTTTTGTTAAAATTTTTCTACTCTGTTATCATGAAATGCGAATAAATCCACTTTTACATTATATTTTCCAGAAGTTCTAGATCAGATGTCCCAGCTATATATTGACAAATATTATTATTACAGAAGCATTTTTCATAAAAGGAGAATGTTTAGAAAATGTCTTATTCTTTCGTCATCTTTTTGCCAAAAAATTGCATTAAATAAGTTTTCGTGCAATAGTATTCTTTGAACAATTTTTGTGTGTATTCTAATGCACGTGACACTATATATATATAAAAAATATTTATTAATTTCTCTTTTTTCTAAATCACAGCTTCGAACGTAGTCAATCACAATAAGAACTAGTCGAAATAAAACTGGTTCAACTCAAATCAAGTAGACTATGCTTTGAAAACTGCAATTTGTGCAGACTAATAAAAATAATTGCTACAGAGAAATTAAAATAAACGCATAAATACGTCGGAAATAATTAAGGTACTTGTAACATAAGCGAGACAACTTATCCCGACAATCGTAGACTGTATTGTTTTATCTGTTCATAAAACATGATTAATACATAAAATGAACAACACGCGGAAAACCAATATTTATGATATATTTTATTGCTTTCTTGTGTTGACTTATGTTTTATGAAGCATATAAACCTGAATAAATGTCATAAACAACACCCTATTGTCGTTTTTTTTTTTTGCTGAACGTTGTTGCAGCTTATACTTTCTTTGTGTTTAAGGGTTCCTAGTATAAGTATTGAAACCATAAATCAGTTGAACTTAATCTCCATTAAAATATTTCCTAGACTCGATGAGAATTTTTTTTTACCAGAATAGTTAATGTTAGTAAAATGCAGATGATTTATGTTATATTCCATAAACATATTTTCTTGTAAACTATATAGCTGTTTTTTAACTATATAAAAATGTCTATAGTATATATGAGCATCAAACTTTTATGTCCCTCTAAAAAATACAATTTCACGTGGTATAAAAATTATGACATCTTTTTAACGTATACGTCTTATACACAGATAAGGTAGGCAAATATTTTTTTTTTTTTGTTTTAACACCTATTAGAAATAATTTTAGAATAATTTTCTTTGCAAACAAACTCCTTAAAATCTGCCTTGATTAGTAAATTTATAACTATTTTCTTAAAGCATGCATCCTATTTATAATATATGCATTAATTATTTTGTACATAAAATATATTGACTTAAATTTTTTTTATTATGATTTACCTGAAGCACATATATGAGCTTCATCCTATAAGTCGTTAAAATATTTTTTTTTCATCTAATAAATTTTAAAACACACAAACACATGTATTTTTTTTTCTTTTTCACATTTTCAATTTTAATTCAAAAATATGATAAATTAACAAGACAATACGTATGTTCGATTAAGAAGGTATCCGACTACTAGCGATAACTTTTTTTTTCAAAAAAAAATAAAATTGGGGTATGGGGATTTTTTTTGTATTTTTAGATTTATTTAGTACATTTTACGAAAACTATGCTACGATTAAGAAGATATATATATTACTAGAATGGGAAAAAATTGGTAAAAATTTACCAAAGATTACACATAAACGGGGCCCATTTTGTACAAAATGTTTACGAACATGTTTTCAATTTTTCAATTTTGATCTTCTTTGCATTATTCATTTTTGATATGACCTTTAGGTTGTGAGATATTTTAATTTTAGAAAAATTCGAAAACTTTTATTTTAGTTATTACCGTAAAATCCGGCGTATAACGCGCACCTATGTTTTAAAGCTGAATTTTTTTTTTAATTTTTAGGTATATTCGCCGTATAACGCGTACCCTATTTTTAACGAAGAAATCTGAAATATTACTATACATTTTGCTTTTATGATTTGAAATCATTTATTCGAGGTATTATCCCAAACTCTTGAAAAAATAGTATGCTTCTAAAACTACAACTATTTTAGTTCGTGAGGCAAGTCGTTCTTTTTTAAATAAACAGTGTTTCGATACATGTAGAAGAAATTTTTTTTTATGTTCATATCTTTTGCTATTTTTAAAGCTATAATATTTATAACCGGCGTATAACTCGCACCCTTAAATTTCAGTCTTTTTATGTTCAAAGATAAATATATTTGTGCATATAAAATTTCTTAAAAACAATGATTATATCCACAAAAAGGGACTGTAAGTTTTGTAATAAAACAATGATTGATAAATCTGAATGCTCTAATGAAAGGAAAATAATAAACGTAGATTTTTATAAAGGTAATAAAATGATATATAAAATAAAATCATAAAAAAAAAATGTCAACTTTTGGCAAAATTTACAACTTTAGGGTAGTTGGATACTTTACAAAATTCGATTTTTCACAGGCCAGAATTAAAGAATGGAGAATTTACAGATAATGACTGGTCCATGGAGAAGAGTAATATGCAGCTTCACTTAAACAAGGAACCATTAGGGTGTAAGACTTATTAAACCTCTGTGTTTGCCTGCAAACATTAGCTAAGCATAATGGAACGGCCTTTAATGCTTGGTTAGCCTTGAAAGGAGAATACTTTCCTTTCTTACTTAACCGATTCCACCCAGGTAAACCCTTTAGCCACCTTGAGGCTGATTGCATCCAATTCTTTTAAAACATATAGCCCTTGAGGTCATAAATAATATCCTTCCTGAGACTGACTATCTATACGGTTCACAGCAAATTTGAAGATGGTTTAGCAGGGTATGTCTACATCAGAAACTAGCTATGAGGGTGATAATAAATTTAGTATATCCCCAAACCCCTGACTCTTGCTCTGTTTTTAGGTCAAAAATAATATCTTTTGTTAAGGTATCCGACTACGTTCGGAACCGTGATTTTAAAAAGGTGCATAAATGGATAATTTTCATGATATTTAGTGTCACTTAGATTAGAAAACATGCATAAAATTGGTTTAAGGACATTTTGGCAAAAAAAAAATATTTAAACAATATTTAGGCAAAAAATTAACTTAGAATATCCTTTTTTAAAAAAATGTTCTCCTTTTGTGACAAATGCTTCTATTGTTATAATATTTTGCCTGTATATAACTCAGACCTCTCTACGGAGGCTCAACTAGAATGTTTGAAAAATTCACATTATTTTCAGAGTTATAACCCATTGAAATAATTATCGGCGTTTTTTTCTTAAAATTTCTCCCCTCTGTTGTCGTAAAACATGTATAAACCCACTTCTAAGTTATATATTTCTAAAATTCGAGTTGAGCCTCTGTACAGAGATCTGAGCTATATACAGGAAAAATATTATAATAGAAGCATTTTTCACAAAAGGAAGATATTTTGAAAATGGGTCTTTCTGTAGTCATTTTTTGTCAAAATATTGTATTTAAATAATTTTTTATTGTAATACTATTCTTAAAACAATTTTATATACATTTTCTAATCTAAGTGACACTAAATATAATAAATATTATCCATTTGTAGGCTTTTGCAAAATCACGGTTCCGAACGTAGTTGGATACCTTAAGGATCTAATCTGTAGTATGTCATTCCTAACGATAAATGCAATATTTATATATTTATTGACTGAGGTGCTTTACAATGTCTAAAAAATTGTACGCTAATCTATGATAAAACTGACTAGGATATTCTAGTACTTATCTCTGAACTTGGTCCTTGAGACTAGGTCCTTGGTACATGGTATGCCCCCACTAGATCCCTACCCAAAACGGTAACAGAATTGCAGGTACACTTGCCAGAACTGAATGTGATCCTCCGATCACTAACTCTGCAAATCGAACCCATTCCTCCATAAATGTATAAAGTTTGCGCAAATAAAAAGTGTAGTTCTGCGATTGCTTTAGGAACAGCAGCTTCTAGCTATAGCAGAGCCAACAAACAGAGACACAAATGACGGTAGGAAGTGTACACCGCATGCTAAGTTTAACAGTAAAACCTGTTAGTAGTAAAGGAAATTAATCGAAAATAAAGTCGTGTCATGAAAGTTGTTAGTTTGCAAAAACGTGGGTAGTAGGGTTTCCCTAATGCGGGAGGGTTTTAAAACGCAGACATCTATCGACGAATAGTGGCAGCATACGGTGAGCACTGTTTAGGTCGAACGTCTAGCAACAGTTGGTGTAAAAACTTTCGAGAAGGGCAGCAAACAACGGAACCCCTCTTTTACGCAACCCCGCAAACCGGGGAAAAATTTTTTAAAAGAATGAGTTGGGAAATTTTAGAGCACCTAACGTACTCACCGGACATGACTCTCAAGCCTGTAGTCCACTTAACAAAAAGGTACGTTTCTATTTAGACGATGAAGCGAAGGAAGCTGGGCAGGACTCTTAAAAACCCAAACCCCCTTTTTTAGAGTAAGATTGACCTTTGCCAAACAGATGAGGCCAGTGTTACATGCCTCGAGTGGTTACTTTTTATTTTCAATAAAATCATTATTTTTTTTGAACTATTACATTTTTCATTGAAGTAACCCTTATAAATTACTCTCCAAGTGTCTCCTCACACCAAGTCGCTCAAGACTATTTATATAACGCAGTGACCATAGGGCTCGCCAATTGGTCTTGGCGCGGTTCAGAAGTAGACATTTGAGATCTATGAAGTTGACTGAGAAAGGGTGAAAGGAAGTTTCGTCATATCCCCTCTCTGCCAACCTTTCTCATCTTCTTGCTTGTTTGAGTGTCTCCTGGAGGCACTTGTTGCTGAACAGGAAGGGATTTTCAAACTACTTGTTACGAGGCTAGGATTGGTGTAGACTTTCCAACGGGAAAAACAATTATTGAAGAATATTCTCCATAAAAGTTTCATTTATTACTGTATCCCTCATTATTCATTCCTGATTATTTTTCAATTAATAACAATCTAGTACGAAAGAAAGCAACCTTTTTGTTTTTAAAAAAAAAAAAAAAATTTTTTAAAAGATTTAAAAAACAAAATTGATTTAAATGCATTAAGTGATATTGGGAACAATTCATGAGAAAAAATAATTGTTCGGACATAAATGGGTATTTTTAAATAAAGGAACAAAGGAAATGAAAAAGATTAAATGAATTCCGATATATTTTTGTCTGTAAAATTCTTTTATGAATTATTCTTTCTTTACATGAAAGTGCATTTAGAATTTTTTAAAAATTCGGTTTGTAGAAAATTCATTTTTATCCATTCTTTTTTCCAAAGATTCGTTTTTCCCAAATTCATTTCCAGTTATCATTTTCAAAATCAAACATGACATAAAGAAATGTTAATAGAATAAAAATTTAGCGTTTTTGCTCTCAATGTTTTTTTAAACTATTCGTAAACAACAATTTAAAATATAGTATCTGAATTATTCCCTATTACTTTTACAAATTCCATGATCAAGAACATAACAGAAGCTTTTGAATGAAAACTACAAAATTCTATTAATTCAAAGACTAAAAAACACATTGTAACGCTGGTAATTCCTTAAAAATTTGCTTAATTTCTTCTTTTATTACAAAATATTGGAAATAAGAATATTGCGTTAGTGTAAACTTACAGTTTCTTATTTTAAATTGAATCAAGTAGTTAAATTTATGGTTAAATCTAATCTGTAGAGCGCGTCAGATGATAAAAATTAAGCTAAAAGTAGTACATTCCGGATTGAGCTAAAAACATTTCCTCTTTAACATAACAGTTTTTCTTTTTTTAAATTTATATTAGGTTACAAAAAAACATTAACAGAAATAGTGGTTAGGGAACAAGCATAGTTTTTCATAGCTACTACATTCTTTCCTCACCTGGCCTATATTGAAGTCTGGTCGCTAGAGGGCACTTCTGTAGCTTGGAACAGTCAGTTATAGTTATTATAACACGAGCGGTTACAACTCCTTTTTTACCTAAGAATATGAAATATGTCAAAAGTAATATTTTATTTTTTTTCCTATTGCTAAACAGCTTTAAATTACAAAACTGCATAAAAAAACTTATTTCCTATTCTTTGAAAATATTTACGAAATATGTATAAATATAAGTGATATTATTTAGGGTAAGCATATGTATATATAAGTTTTGCACTAATCTAATTTTTTTTAAAACAGAATTCTTTTTTTTCATTCGTATCTTTATTAATCCATAAATCTTTCTTTTTCTTTACTAATAAAGCTTAATGATGCATGCAAAATATAGCTTGTCAGAAATACATATTATTTACAGCATATATATCTGATTAAAATTGCTGTATTTTTATAAACATCGTGAACTGCATCGACATTTCATGACTAAATATAAAACAAATGGTAATTTACAAAAGAGCCTTGGCAGAGAAGCGATTCTGTTTAAAATTACATTTATCAAAGAGAAAATATCAGGTTATTTATCTTTCACTCTTTTTCCTTAAGTCAAATAAAACACAAAGAAAATTTGCTTACAGATAAGTAAGCTTTCTAAGAAAGTACAATAAATTTCCAGCAACAAATCGAAAACATGGTAATTCTTTGGACATTTCATTTGTGACAGTTCCCCAACTCCCTTTAGCAAACAGCTCAATTTCAACAACTCAGACAGGCTTGATTTTTGTATTCGTCAACAGAATTTTCTATGTGGTTTATTATTGTGTAAAACTCTATTCTCTTGGGTTGCAGTTCAAATTGTTGCTTAGCACATAGTTGTGAAATTCCATTTGTGGTTATTACATTGCATATCTCTAGAGAATCGTTCGTACTCGCAATATAACCTGAAAGATATTTCTTTTTCCATCCAATACGAATGAGACACTCTATTGTGAATATTAATTAGAAAAGAATTTCTTTCACTTAGATTTCCGTTATATGATTTTTGACTTCGATGTCATCAATCATGATAGACTAAATCAGATTATATGGAATCATTTTGGTTTCAATGTTTATTTATATGCATTCAGTTATTTTTGAAGAACTAAATTAATGTGGATGAAATAAGTAAAATTACCATGTACTTCGAATAATTTACTCGCGATATAATAATTTTTCCTTCGATTGTATTCAGATATAAGTCCGTAATGAAATATGAATCTATTACAATACGTAATAATTCACCCTTTTTAAACAAAGATAATTTACTCAAATTCTATAACATATGTTTTTCTACATTTATATTATTATTGCTTTTTTCAATTCCTACTATTAAAGCTCACACTCTCTATATATTTTTATTTATCTTGGTGGAATTTTCAATCGTTAATAAAATACATTTTAAAGAGCTGCATTGAGCTGAAATTTTATATACGTGATTATTTTGGATGACAATACAATAATTTAATTACAATTAATAAAATTAATTGATTAAAACTAATTATTTAAAGAATTACAAATACCCAGCCACGTTGGCTTTATTTTTGGCAACTTGTGTCAAAACTTGAAAAGGTTTTTTTTCTCACGTTTTAAAGCATTCATTTGAACTGGAATTTTATATACACGATTGTTTTGGATGACAATACGATACTTTAATGATAATTAATAAAAATTAATGACCACTTAATGTTGTGATTCTGTCCTATGTATGTACATATTTATATTAATTGTGACTACTTAACAAAAAGTAGCTAAAATTAAATTTTTCTTTTTTGATCCAAATAGGAATTGACTTCAAAATTTTTTTTATATTACTTGTTTTAATATAAAAATTGCATCCCAATTGATAAAATTTTATTGATATCTTGTAAAAATATTTGTATGTTATATTTCTATTTGAAGAAATTTTTAAAGGGAATATAACTTGGGGTCACCAAGAAGAACGCATGTCGCCTACTGCCCTTCCCTGAAACTGCTGTGATGGTATGTGTAGTCTTTAGGTACAGTTTATACGACACTAACGCCCATTCGCTTCTTCAGTAATTTGATCAGTTGACTTTATAATTTTTATATTTTAAGGCAGTATTTCAGCTGTATCTTTCAACAAGATAACACCAAGACCACAAATTGGTCATCGTGTCCTAATCTGCCTCAACATTTAAGGTGTTGTGTTTTCCATTTCCAGCTAATTGTCCAGATATCTTACTCATTTACGAAATTTGCTTATGTTTTGCTGAGGGATCAGACTGCCATCATTCTCCAACTACTTCATTAAGGAAGTGTAACCAAAGACTTGATGCAACATGGAATGACTTGTCATTATTATTTAAGTTACTTTGAACTCGATGCCTAACCAGGCTAGAACCATTTTAGCTGCCTGTGGGTTGTTTGCGCCAATTTCGACCCTATGTATACCCAAATTGTCTACAAATTTAAATCTTTTGCTTTTTATTTTGCTGTATATGTAGATAAGTTTTTGTTATTTACTTTCCTTCCTGGTATTGCAATTTCAATAACTAGCTGCGTATACATGCTTATATATGCGTGCATATACAAAGTGATATCCTTGAATTTCCAATGATCTTTCTTCCGACTTTTATAATGTTATATATTCATAGTAAACATCTTTCATTTTAATATATAAATTGTACCACTTTTACGTAGTTCTTATTCCACAACTTTTCTAGTAAATCTGTTAAAATATAGTTAAATCTGTTTAAAATATCTAAAAGTGTTTGTATTTAAACCCCTTTACCGGTTTGTATACCGGTTTGTACCGGTACACTGTACAGGCTACCCAGAGCTGGCTACAACCAATTTGTCCGTACTGGCACTGATATTTTTTTGTTTGTTTTTGTTTTTACTGTGCGCATATTTTTAATTTTTATAATCATTAGTGCTGATATTTTTAATAGAAGCAGTTTGTCTATGGTACTGAAGCACTTCCCATTTGGGATTTTGTTTCTGATGAAGTCGAGAATTTTTCAATGAGGCAGGAATTTATATTCTTGAAAATATTCAATAAAGACATTGATTAGCAAGTCCATGGGTAATTTGTTGATTGAGAAGAAATGGAAATAGAAAGATAACTTTAAAAGTCCGATTATATCTCAGTCCTCAATGCATTGTAAACTTAGTATTACACTGTAATTCAAATGGTGTGTGCATTCATATATGCACACACACAAAATCCTCAACTTCTGGTAAAAGAAGTACGAGCATGAAATATATATATATATATATATATATATATATATATATATATATATAACATTCCTTATTCCACAACCATAAAATAATAAATAGTGCGAAAACTTTAAAATTGAAAATCAGAAAAAAATTCTTCTATCTTCGCATTCTGTTAACCCGCGGTCACTCGCGCCTGTTTTTGCTACCGTCGTCACTCGCGGGGTGTAGAGAACACCCCAAACTTTTTTAACACGTGTATTTAATTATGAAAATAAAATTAAGTCATTATGATACATATTTATAAAGTACAAGATGTTTTTTGTGCTTTACAAATAAAATTGTTAAATTTATTGCATACAAATGAGACTAACATTAATTTAAACTAAACATACAAAATTTTCATTTTAAAACACATAATTTGATATTTTTTCATAAACTAGTATATATATAAAACGTATATACCAGTAATAAATATACTTTACAATTAATGAAATAATGATAGTAGAAAGTAGAAAAAGAATATTTTAATCATTTTTCAAACATTCAGAACAGACTGTATACAATTGCTCTACTTCTCGCGGGAGTTCTCAGCCCCCCAGATAAAATTTGAAGGTCATTACATTCCAATAGTTCGAGAAAGAGGAGTTGTATCAAGCCTGAAGGTCCAATGACCTAAAATGTGCAGCTACAGAAAACATCGGGGTTCTGCGCATTCTTTTTAGAATCCAGGGAGGATTTTCTTGTTGCTGGGGTGTACAGAACACGACGCGCGAGTGATCGCGGGTTAAGTATCCTGCTTAGTTATATACAATTAAAACTTTTTCTTTAAAAATTTTTCGGGCAAAAATGTTGACTACTTAAAGTGTTAATTTTATATAAGTGAATAAAAGTACCCTGAGAAAATAAAATCATATGAATCAAGACTAATTAGCTTGAAAAATCTGTCTAACATGTCAATCATTAAGATCTTGGGAGTAGTTATAGTTGTTACAAACATCTTCAATTATATATGTACACAATTAATTCTCTGAACGTCATTTGGGGATACTTCCACAGAAAGCAGTCGCATTTGGTTTGAAAGTTACATAATTTCAAGTGCTTTCAGGACCGTTTACTCCATGAGTAAGAATAATGGTTGTAATTTGAAGATACAGTAGTCAACAGAGAGTTTACATGAATGCTTATCTTAAGAATTATTATAATTCTTCTGGCTATATTTCTTCACGGAAAGTGTTTTCGGAGTAATTTGCTTTGTATTATTATATGTAACAAGTAAGTTAAAATTACTTGAAAGCAAATGGGAGAATTGCGTGTAACTTAACATATAAATGAGTCTTTTGTTATAGCTTTAACAAGAAATAAAGTGATTAATGCAGCAAGAGAGAAAAACGCATAAAACTGGAGGATAGAGCTTGGAGATTACAGAATTTAACTACATGAAAAGTTTTCTAAATATATATGTATTTAAAGGTGCTGTGTGAGAGATTTTCTTTTAAAAGTGTACAAGTTTCGTATAATGTAAAGGAGTAACAAGCATTTTCAAATGAGATTATTAGAATTATAACTTTAAGAGAATATTGGATAAGTATGGTAAAATGGGCTGCCCTAAATGCTTACTACGAAATTAATAATTAAAATCAAATATGCACTGCATTGAACAATATGCGTATTATAAACCTAAATGTGTATATATATTATATCGTTTTAAATAAAAAAAATGTGTAACTTGATAGTATCTATAAACACAGAAATGGATTTGAAAAAAAATATCTAACAAAAAAAACTTTATTTCAAAGTTCTTCATAAAACTGTAATGCGTGTAAGTAATGAATGAAGCTTGGTGCACATTCTTATGTGTGTTTATTTTTAAAATATGTGTTTTAAGTGCACCAAGTGATACATCTGAGAGTGAAAATCTATGAGCATCGCGGGTTTTCATCATTTTTCAATTCGATCTTTACACAAATATTGATTACATTCTAATATAAATACAGAGGAAAGATAAAGACAGATATTGACAGCATTGTGTACATTCATGCAGGACAACATTGAACTGTTACGAAAAAGACAAGGTTTCCCAAAATAGCTCCTAACCTGTACAGCTAGATTTTTGAGAGTACGTAAAAAATGCCCAAAGAACTGTACCTGCTACGATGCATAGTTTACGAGAGAAAAAACAAAAACAAAGTATGACGTCATAGCCGGAGGTAGGAAAAAACACCTTATTGGAACAGAAATATTTGCAAATATTTCAACACTAGAACGCCTGGGATTTCGATTACCCTTAAAAGTCCGCAGGTGTCGTTCGACACAGTGATATAAGACGTAAAAATAAATTTTAATAACTAAATAATTGCATGTCTTTCTGTTCTCTCCCGAGTAGGGCTTTATTTTAAAGATTTTTTAATGTTATTTCACGTAACTATCATAAATTATGACTCCTGATATTATAACATAACAAAACACATTACTGAATCTTTTAAAATGGATCAAAACAACAATATTCATTAATATTCGTATAATAAGCAAAATCATAAATTTGTGAGAATATGAGTGTTTTCATCATTTTTATCATTTTTAAGCATGTTTTGTGCATACCTCATTTGTAATGAGTACGGTGATATTCAAACAGCCCTGTACACTTTCCACAAACCACTTTCATTGCAAAGAACACACATTATTTTTAGTCTTATTTCAATTACACGATTTAATTTCATACTTTTTGTGTTTTAGTGAATTGTATAATTCCTTTAAATTCAGTATTTACTTGATTTTTCATATTTCTCGTTCTTATGTAATTTGAACGTAATAGCAGATAAAGGAATGCTATGAAACGAAACACTTAGACGCAACGATCTTAGCAAAACTGACTCATTTTCGCTGTGAACCCATAACACTGCATTCAAGGTCAAATAAATGTACGATATTATTTCTGGAAGTTTATTTTTACTAATGGTATCTACTTAAAGAATCATCTTTTGCTTAACGACAACTATTTATAATGATAAATTACCTTGGTGTCGAAACGACACCAGCGGACATTCTAGGTATATTTAGATGTAATATCTGTACTTATTAACCTAGAAAAAAAACTTTATGTGTAATTACCGTAGAAAAAGGTTAAAATTCACGAAAATTTTCAAACTCCCTGTAAGAATGCGGAAGGGAGGACAAACTAAACAGGTTCTGGTGTCCAATCGACATGGATGAACATTCTAGTACTAAAAGCGAGATGTTCCAAGTGATCACTATGCATATCGAGATAGGCTTGGAATGGATAAATGAACATGTCCCAGCAAGGAGATCTAAATCGAAGTACAGGCATTATGAAGACCACCAACTAAGTCCGTTGGTATAATCACTACGTCTCTATACACCAATCACTTGAGACGACCCCACAGAAAAAATCCAATGGTGCCATATCTGGTGATCATGACAGCCATAGATCCAAATCCTATGTCTGATCCAGTGGCTGGAGTACGTCATATCCAGCCAATCACGTACAAGAGCACAGAAAATTGCTAGAGTCTCATCAAGCCTCATTATCCATTTATCATCGTTATTTCTCGTACACTATGGATCGTAGAGGTATATTGGGCATTTTGTATAAACTTTCAATGAGGAATAAGACTGTGAATTATATTTTGGAGACACACTGTATAATAACAAAATGTTAAGATAAAAAGGAAACCAGACATATGTGTTGCATTCTATTGACTTATTATAAGAACTTTTATTGCTATACCTTATTTTTACTAAATCTTATCGATAAACTTTTTAATTTCCTAGGTTTTTTGTAGACATTTTATTAAATATATTGTTTCAGACACAGTCTACGAATCCTGAATTTAATTCAAAGTAACATCGTTCTATTTCTAGGCAAGACACAAATATTATTTTGATAAAAAATGTCCCTTTCTCTTAAAGTACCCCCAAGACGGTAATTTACAAAAGAAAAAGAAATCAATTCCAAATTGTACTTTTTTTTCTTTTGTTGCACTCAAAATAACGACAAGACGAAACATAAGATGCGACAAGGAAATTTACGATTTCATTTGAAACATTATTATACTTTTGACTATTTGACACGAAAATGTGATATCTTAAATAAATAAAACGAATTTTATTCTTACAAGTGTGTGATGAAAGCATACTTTTTTTTCTTATTTCTCACAGCAACAAAGCTACAAGAAACTTAAATATTTAATTTATTTTTCTGAAAAGTTTACTTTTCATTTTACGTGGAAAGGAGAACACAAAAAATCATAAGTACTTTATTTTGGTAACAAATTGTAGAAAATATTAGATATGCATGCAAGTGATACTACACAGCAATGATATTTATTCTAAAAATAGCATATTTTAGTTCCTTCTAAATATTGCTTTTTCTATGAGCAAAGAAATTTCTCCACTTGTGTGAGGAAAAGATATTGACTTGGAAAAAATGTTGCTTTTTCAACTCTTCTTAATAAACATGTAAACCGACATTGAATTATAATTGTTCTTAAGGTGTACACAAACTGCTGTAAAATTCTTTAAGGTATTCGACTACGTTCGGAACCGTGATTTTTCAAAAGCGTATAAATGGATAACATTTATGTTATTTAGTGTCATTTAGATTAAGAAATGTATATAAAATTGTTTTAAGAATAGTATTACAATAAAAAATTATTTAAGTACAATATTTTGACAAAAAAGGAACATAGAATGACCCATTTTCAAAATCTTCTCCTTTTGTGAAAAATGCTTCTATTATAATAATAGTTTGCCTGTATATAGCTCAGACCTCTGTACAGAAGCTCAACTAGAATGTTTGAAATATATAACTTAGAAGTGGGTTTATCCATGTTTTACGACAACAGAGGGGAGAAAGTTTAAGAAAAAAACGCCGATAATTATTTCAAATGGTTGTAACTCTGACAATAATGTGAATTTTTCAAAAATCATAGATGAGCCTCTGTACAAAGGTCTGAGCTATATACAGGCAAAATATTATTATAATAGAAGTATTTTTCGCAAAAGGAGACTATTTTGAAAATGGGTCCTTCTACGTTAATATTTTGTCAAAAAATATTGTACTTAAATAATTTTTTATTGTAATACTATTCTTATAACAATTTTATATACATTTTCTGACCTAAGTGACACTACATATCATAAATATTATCCATTGATGCGCCGTTTTAAAATCACGGTTCTGAACGTAGTCGGATACCTTAAATATAATTGGAAAAAAAGTTATATGATTGAAAAATTGAGCTGAAAAATCCTTGTAATAAATGTTTTATTTATTTTTTTGTGTTTAATAAAAATATACTACGCGTTTTACTTCCATTTTTAACTAGAATAACATTGTCTTGTTTGTCCATGTTAATGTCTCATTTCTTTCATATTACTTTTCAACCCTCTAGCTGCTCATCCCGCGATTTCCATTGGCAACGTAAATGTAGCAAAATTTGCATAACCCATGATTTCCACGGGTATGCATTTTCCGACTATTTAGCTGAGCAAACCCGTGCTGCTCTTGTCTATATTTTCATTTAAATTTTACTGTTCATATTTTGATGATCTAATTCTATATTTTAAAATAAAAATTCATTTACAAAAATTTGTTGTATATTTTAACTCTAAAATGTCAATTTAATATGTAGATTTGAAATACGCAATTAAGTCAAACGCAATTTTTGAGCCTACTTTGATAAAATAACGACGCAACGAGAGGGTTAATATCTGGCTTTTTAATTTTATGTATTTCTCAATGTATAGTTATAAATTAATTAATCCGATTTATTAGTAAACAAGAGTTATTTTAATGAAATAATTCAAAATCTATATCGGGTTATATGTATAACTCATGAAGATTTTCTGTGACGTGGTTTGGTATGATTTTATTAAAGTTGCACTCTAAAGGAATACAAGGGCTTTCAGAGAATTCTAATAATTTAGAATAAATATATGTCATTACATAATTATATATAGTTTTCAGAATTTGCTTACTGTAATTTATGTATAAATTCACGTATAAGATATTTTAGGTAAATCTCACAGAATATATGACTCCGCAAACATTTTAGAACAAACTTGTGAGTTGATAGAGTTATCATTATTCAAATAAGATTTGCTGAATATTTTTTTTAGCCGTAACTCAAAATTAAATCCTAACAGATTGTAAAATATTATTGGAGTCTATTAGTCCAGAAATTGATTGATACCTTATAATTAATCAAGTAAATTTCCAATAAAAAAGAATTTGATAAATCCTTATTATATTTATGGTATCTTCAACAATATTACCAGATCAAAAGTATAATGAAAAAGAGAAAATATTGTTTACGAAGGTTCTGTAAATAGTGCTTAAAAATAGTATAAATATTTTATATTAATTTAATTAATAATATTTATTTAGTTATTAATATTAAATTAATTAATAATACTTATTTAGTTATACTAATACGAATTTATTAATACTATTAATTTAATTAAGAATATCAGTTTTATTAAGAACATCAATTTAATTTATAACATTAATTTAATTAATTGTTTTGGATCATTATTAGCTCTATTTAAATAAAAAAACTCATACTCAATAAGGACTGTAAAATTTTCTAGCTCTGTTTATTCCAAAATGCCCATGGTCATCTGCTTACATTCTCTTATGTCTCAGCTTGGGCACGCCCAACGCTGATCATTTCACTTCGCTGCATTTGTGAAGTGATCACAGCTTTTTACAAGTGGCGAGGCACTCAACATTAATTATATTATTATTTAATTTATTAATTTGATAGTAATTTTGTATATTTATGATATCTTCAATAATATTACCAGGACAAGAGTATAATGAAAAAGAGAAAATATTGTTACGAATGTTATGTAATTAAACGCTTTAAAAGAGTACTAATAATTTATATCGAAATGTTTAATACATTAGTTTTACTTTCTATTGTAATTATTTTATGATAAAAATTTTAATATTTACAAGCAACGCTGCTCCTTATTTCATCTTGGCGTCTCAATCGAAACTTGGCGAAATGCAGCCAAGTTCGCATAGCTTTTGACGACCACATTTGGTAAGTTGGCGATGATTGTTGGCGACATGGCTATCATATGGAAATTACTGGAGAAATCTGTTAATATCACGATGCCGATACATACTAGTTTCTCGCTGAAACTGAGTCACTGTTGATTTGACTGTTGAAGAGTCCATTAGTGATTATTTGCTCGTAAGTAAACTTCACGTACTTGTACTTTTAGACACTGATATTTGCGTCTGAGCGCTGTAGTGATGTGAAAATCGAATCGAATTTCAGTGCTGTATCCTTTATTTTAAGGATTGTTTTTCTGTCAAGTTATTTTGATGATTTGGGTACACAAATGTCAAATTTTTTTGAACCAAAGAACTTCTAACCTCTAACCTTTGAAGTCTTCAGTAAAGTGCTGCCATCTATTGAATTGAGCTCACATTAACTTTTCCCAAGAATCAGTCGGGTTTGACAGAGATGAAGCCCAAAATAAAAGTCTCCGGATATATAATAGGGTAAAACAATACGATGCACTCAAAAAAAATTACCCCGAGTATTACTCGGGAGTGACATTTTCGAACACCAGTGCTGTGCCCGAGATTATCTCGGGCATGACAGTTAAAAGGTTAAGACTGATAGTAAAATCCCTGGAACCCCGATCTGCGTAGCAACATGTAAGAAATGTCCTTTCAATTTATTGTTGAATACTAGTAACTTATCTTAAATTAAAACAAACTCACTTTCACTTAAGTTTAACAAATCGTTTTACACAAATATCAGAATATTTCATCGCGAATCTCAGACGCATTTTTACCTTCAAAAGATTCTCGTCCCAGATGTAGTTAGCTCCAAATAGAGATCATTAGTTAAGCATCTAGTTGAGTGAGTTCCTCCTAGCATTCCCGAGAGTAGTGTTTACGTTAAAGTATTGTGATATTTTAATGTGTTTTGAGGTTATTCAGTGTGAGAATAAGAGTAAAACCAAAACAGCAGTCAGGAGACAAATTAAAAAAGCCGATAATCTTTACAGGACGCAGTATTTTTCTCCATTTCTGTGATATATATCGAATGTTAATGAACGATTTTATTTGGATTTTAGACGCAAAAAGAATGTTAATTATTTGATTGTTTTATAGCGACCTAAAAACCCTGTATAATATCAGCTGTAAAAAAAGGAGTTTCGTATCTTATTATTTTAAATATTTGAAATAAGTTAATAAAACATTTGTATTTATTCAAGAAAAAGTCATTAATAGATGACAATGATTTGTTAAATGATTCATGTTTAAATGTTATTTTTTTAATTAATGAAACAGACGATATTTTTATTTTTTTTTTTTCGGAAGCATAATTACTTGTATCAAATGCAGCCGATATTTGTTCAAACCTGAATTGTAACCGCTATGTTTTCTCATTATTTTACTAAGCAAAAGGGCAACGGAATGCTTTCGTTGAGCTTAGAATATTTTTTTTTCAGTTATATGTACCTGTTTAAAAGTTAAGTTGAAATTGAGTGTTCAATATTATTATATTTGTCATTGAATGAAAATACTTTCATAGATTGGTTTCAGGTCTGTTCTTGCCAAATGAAGTTTACTAATTCTCATTCACTAAGAGCTTTATTTTTCCTGAAACAGTTTTATCTGATTATTTCTGTTTTGGCAATTAAAATTAAATTTGAGTTTTATCACATTGTAAAGCATAAAAATACGCATGACTTTCAAAAAAATGATAAAATGTTAACCATTGTGCTTATTTTTAAATGTTTAATAACATAAAATTAAATATCATGTAAGAATGTTTCTACGGTGTAATGTAAACGTTTTACAAATAATTTAATTCAACCCCAGGAAAAAATAACACTAATAAATATCAAGGTATCCTAATGCTTTCAGAGTACCTTTTTTAAAAAAAGTAGCAGGAGAAGATAATTATAAGCCCTGATTTAAGGATCAATACAAATAAATGTTAGTTTTTGATCGGCAATATTTAAAATAAATTACTCAAATTTCTTAAGTATCGCAATTATAAGTAAAATTTTAGTAGTACTTTAACAATATTTCAAAACAGTTAGAGGAAAAAGTAATAAACTTATATCAAGAAAAAATATTACTAAAATGAAATACACATTTATCTAAGAAATGTGCCAAAAAAATTTAATGTTTTATTAAAATATAAGAATTTTAGAGGTTCGAATATATATTAGGAGAAATGTGATATATTTATGTGGCTATTATTGAAATAAAAGACAATGACTGAAAAAATGTTCATACAATAAGAATTACTTTTGTATATTGCCCAGAAAATAATATGACTATCAGGAAACCAAACTTCATAGAAATAGATTTTAAACAATTTAAACACCCACTTCTGATAAATTAAAGGCCCCTTTAATCTTTTTCTAGTTTTATGTAAAAAAAAAAGTTATTGTAATATAACCTATATGTAATGAAAAAACAAAATAATATATTTTTTTCTAAGATCAAAAGAGTTTATTTTATTTTTATTTTAAATTTATTTAGATAAAATGTGTATATTTTCTAGCTTGTTTTATATTTTAATTTAAATAAATGTGAGTTGAGTTTTTATTAACACCCCACTATAATGCAACACGAGGACTTCTGGTAATTGATCTCGTAATTTTGAGCAATGGCCAAGTGACGTGGAGGAAAACAGATCTGTTACCCGCGGTGGAGTAACGACGGTGGCCGGAGTGTCGACAAGTGTACAATCATTTGTAAGATCCGGTTCAGGGCTTAAAACCTAAATTTAAAGATTGGCCTTAATGTTTTCCTCTAAACCACACACACTGGATAATATCTCTCCAAACTATCAAACCATCCCTTCAGGAGGAATTTGAGACAAGGCAGATTAAAGGTGCATCAGCTCCATTAAATGTGTGTGGCCAATGGTCTTACTTCATGGTCCCAAATTCATGAGATGCCGATCACAAGCTGCTGACCATAATCTGTGTGCTACCACGGTCGCATTTATTTTAATTCAGCTCTTTTCTTTTCTTTTTTTTTAAGAGACAACTTCCATAGTCGCGTTTTGCTGGAGAGTGAACTTGAATGAATGTCGCGATAGGGTTTGTAAAGTTCATTGGGTTTTTTCGTCTTTAGTCGAAATCATGCTCGTACAAGGTCATCCACGACATACACGCCCCTATAAAGTAAAAGAGGGACGCTTCCCTCATCCCGGCACTCCGAAATGACATGAAACTTGGTAGTAGAAATCCTACACTGCAATTAAACAAATGTAGAAAAAGGACAAATTTTTGTAGAACTAAAGTAAATAGTATAATTATCATTAGCAATATTGCAGTGAATTTAAGAATGAGAATCTATTTTAAGTAAGCGAATCTCTCTCAGAAAAAGCAATGATTGAATAGTTCTATTAATCACATTACTTAAAAAATACTTTGAGTCGAAAAAGAAAATTAAAACAATTAAGATTTTAAAAACAAAATTAAGTATACAAGTATTAAGGAAAAGTTACATTAAATAATTTAAATACAAGAAAAAAATATAATTTAGAAGATCTTGAAGATAATTAAGAAGATTAAGAAGATAATTAACTTGCAGCAGCACTGGATATATTTGTACAAAACTGCCATACTATGATAGTATAAGCTAGAGATTATGTCATATAAATCTTCTAATTAAATTGATTTTTAAAGGTTTTGACCAAGATTCATCTTCTCCCAAATTCAACTACCTTGTCTCACTATCCTTTTATTAAACATTAATTCATGGATAGAATTAATATTGTTAAATTACAACCAAAAATTCACAATGCCGAATCGGGTCTTCTGAACAAATTACCCAGGATTTTTTAAGTGGAAATTTTAAAGTAGAATTTTCAAAAGATAAATCAAAACCTTTAGTTGATTTTTTTTAAAATCAAAATTCAATGTAATTATGCCAAATGACCCAAGTGAAAGCACGAGGAAGTACGGAACAACGCTTGATGGATATTTTTAAATATATTTAAACAAAATTTTGAATAAAAGTATTTATAACCTACTGCAGCTACCATAAACCTATATTTCTTTCTTAGAATACAATTAATTCACAAATATGATTATATATTCCGCACAAAAATATTACTTTATGAGTACAGACAAATGGATAAATAATTTTATAGGACAATACTAATATCCCCTAGTTTCTTATTCACGGAACTAATTCCTGAAATAACATTACAAAATTTGAAGTATGAAGCACACACACTTTTTTTGCACCAAAAAGTATATTTTGGCAGATTTAATAGTATAAAGATATCATTTTTTTTTTAATTACGTCTAATTTTGTTATTTAAATTAATTCTTACAATTTAGAAAATTCTTTCTGTGAACAATCGCCTATTATTTGAGTAATAAAAGATTTTTGGTAGAATTCATAAATTTATATTCAATGATGATTTTTATAAGCCCTCTATTTCAAGTATTATCCAACTGATTATTGATGGAGGATACGTATCGCTTCTTTTATATATCCGTGGTCATTCAATTACTTCTGTCTCATTTCCTCTAATAATTTCTATCATTACGTTATAACTTCATCAAACTCGGTCATTCCGAAAAGTTTTAAAATATATCATTTTCATGGAATGTAGTGCAAATCGAAATATCCATACTGTTTCTACTCGCACGAGTGTGACAGCAAATCAAAACGCAGCAAGGACTAGCCACTTCATGCCTCAGTCGCACATTTCAAGTTTTCCTTAAATCTAAAACTATTCACTTCACTTAGTAACTTTTGATGTTGCTTTTCCTTGATTTGCACTTAAATTGACCAGTTTTCTGGAAGTATTCAAGACTTTCCTCTTTCTCTGCTTACTATGTATATCATTTCCAACTTTTCGAGCCATTCTGCTTATCACCTTCTTCAAAACTTTCGTCTCACCTCTTTGCTATTTGCATATTTCAGTTCCTCACCGACTATATTATTGTATTTAAGTTTTGGAAGTGAAGTGAAGGGATTAGATAACTTCACACGGGGAGAAGAACACAAATCGATAGTTTCATTTTCGTAAGGGAAGCTTAATAACAGCTTTGATCCGGAAGCCTTTTATGGCAATGCATTATTTAGAGGAAAAGAGCGTATCCAGTTGGTGAATCTTTCGTGTTTTCCCACAGTTAGCTCGATAAGTAATGTTCGATAAAGAATGTGTTTTATTTTTGAATAAGAAAGACTTTAAAGTCTATTACAATATCGAAAGCAACCCTTCAATTTTTTTTATATTTTTTTAAATTTTTACTTATATTCATAAACAATATTTTTACAAAAAAAAATTTGCCTTTTTTATCAAGCTTTTAACATATTAAAATTATTGATTTTTTGCAAAAATACTCTTTTATTTTATTAAAGTAACTAAAAATTGCAAAGCACTTCAATGAAATAAAATAATAAAAAAATATTAACTAAAATGCATTAAACTAAATTATAAAAACAAGCTTAAACAATAACTATGTTTTATTATTATATATATATATATATATATATATATATATATATAAAATATAAACCAAAAATTAAAAAAATAGCTATAAAAACCCATTTAGTCAAGAAAAGAAATTAGGCACAGTAAAAAAACAAACTCCTGGCCTTGGGAAAAACCAAGATTGCAGGTTTAAACAATTTTTTGGGCAGCCAACCTTCACCTGTAATTTCCTATCACTAAATATATAATATATATATATATATATATATATACAATAAAATTATACTTTTTACACAAAAAAACCCCCGCTACCTTTTTTTTTGGTACTTTTTTTTAATGCTATAACCCCTTTTTAAATTATAAATTCAAAAAATTCAAATCAAAAGTCCCATTTTTAACCTTTAAAGTTTTTGATGTTATATATTTTTTATTTATATTTTTTTATTTATTTATTTATCTTGGTTCAATTTTCAATCGTTAATAAAATACATTTTAAAGCGCTGAATTGAGCTGAAATTTTATACAGGATCATTTTGTTGACCATACAATAATTTAATTTATCATTAATAAAATAGTTGATTAAATATAATTATTTAAGAATTACAAATACAGCCACGTTGGCGACATAGACCATTTTGCGATTGTGTCAAAACTGAAAGTATTTTTCTCACGTGTTAAAAAGCTTAGTTCAGTTGGACTGAAATTAAAAATGGACAATGCGATAACTTTATTAATAAATATGCTCAATTCACTTAATATTGTGATCTCTACGTATATACAATATTTATATTAATTGTAGGTATTTAATAAAAAATAGCTAAAATAAAAATTTTCGTTGTTGATCTAAGTAGAATTGACATTAAAAACATTTTTATATTACTTGTTAAGAGCGAGTTCAATAAGAAAGATGATATCACTTGTGTATCTCAAATGCAGATTTCTGTGCGATTATTATGTAATAACTAAAATTGAGCAAGTAAATATTGGTGACTATATTTGTTTGCAAAATGTGAAATAAAATATAAAAACAGTGTATCTTAATTCTTTTGAATGACTTCTCTGTATTGATATAGATGTTTCTATCAATGAATAATTCTATCAACACCTGTAGATTTTAAAATGCCCTTCTTCTCTTTTTGCTATTTGAGACATTCTTAAATATCAGTTGTAATGATCTTATAGGAGTAATGCATATCTTAATAAGCTTTGCAGTAAATTAAGTATTCATGAGCTCTAAAAACGATATAGCCAATAGCAGTACAATCGAAAAATTCTGTTGAGTGGTTGGCAATATAAGACTGAAAAAATATATTATCAAAATAAAATTGCATAAACTGTATCTTTCTTTTGTATGCTGACTTATATAAATTAGTCTACTTAATTAAAATATTTTTTTAATATTAATATACTAATAAATTGAAGATAGAAATCTTTAAAGGATATTTACAGCTTGGACAATTTTTTTTTTCTGTCATCTTCCTGTTTTCTAAAATTTTAACCTGTAAATTTTAATTTTGAAAAAGTCGGATTATGTTCCATACCTAGGTATCTATCCTCTTATTCTATTAGAATTTAAATCCAATCTGTATTTAAGCTAAAAAACTTACGTCCAGTATGCCTGTCTTTTATCTTTACCATTGACTTTTACAATAGTGTAAATACTTTAATTTTACTTGAATGATATCTTAAGCTAAATTAAAAATTAAAGAAAATACACCTTGCAAATTTTTGAATACCGTTGATTATTTTACGCGATATTTTTAAGAAGTTTTTTTCCCACCGAACTTTTGTCGATAGCTGCTATTTATGTTTATGATAAGAATATCAGTGATAATTGAGTAAATTGCCAAAAAAAATGTTTATTAATTTAAATTAAACCATTTAAATTAGAGTTCTTCATAGTTGAATTAATCGTTCGATCTTCTTGTTTGCTTTTTCATGCAGATTTTGAAATACATAATCAAAACAAAAGGAGTGGATAAGATGTATCATTACCAAGATTATAATTTCCATTCAGTCTTTCAAAAACCCATAGAGCTAGAAAAAAAACCCATTTTTTTATCTATAATTTTGTAAATCTCTTTATTATCTATGCCATTCTTAACTACTTTTTTTTTTTTTTTGTCTATTTTATTTTGTGAGACGAAATACTTCAGCTATAATGAAGAATGGAAATGATGTTTTCAAGTAAGGGTTAACTTGCTTAACAGAACGTTAGAGAAAAAAGAAATATGATACTTTTTTTAAAAGATAATTCAGTCCGGTTAGTTATTTTTTTTTCTAAATAAACAGAATTATCCAAGTTTCAAATTATATACTTTCAACGAATTAAATTGAAAATTTCACGATGTAATCTTTGGATATTTGTAAACATAAGAACACGAACATCCCAGATCTTTCCTTCAAAGAAAACATGTGTTTAAATAGAAGGAAAACAAAATATTTCTGAATTTCAAACCTTTCATATATGGAAAAGATGATCTATGCTGTAAGATAAAAGTAGAAATGAAATAAAGCATTTATTGTTATGTTAAGTTTTGCTCTAGAGGGAACTATGTTTAGATATTTGAACTGTTTAATGGTAAAAAGTCAAAATATTTTTATTAAAAAACTGGTATTTTTACTTTTCAACATTTATTGAGATGAGAGAACACCTACTAATTTGTTAGAAGAAAAAAATGCAGTAACATTTAACAGTTTCTTTAGTAATAAATTTTAAATGAAACCTGTCGAAATGACAATGCACGATAAAACAGAAGAAGGTAAAATCTTTGGAACGGACTGCGGGTAAAGAGAGCTGGGCTTTATATAACATATTGCAATGAATATTATATTATTCATTACTCAGTACTGATTTAAAAATAGTGATCAGTATTGGTTATTTTTATTGTAAGAAAATAATTTTATTTTGAGCCCAAAAAGGGTGGGCAAACTTTCAGGGCTGGTCTCTTTTAATTTTTTTTCAATGTGTTGCGGTTAAACCCCGGGCGTAGTGTGTGACTAAGAAAAATGTTTTTTACACTATTTATTATAATTTAATAATAATAAATACGGAGTATGTACTTACCTACGTAACTGCAAAAAAGAAACCTTACACCTAAAGGACCGCTTTTAAAGCAAAACGCAAGACAAAAATAAGAGGGTGAGTAGGAAATTAAGTGTCTCCTGTCGACTGAGGTTAGAGTTGTGAATGAAAATCAAAACATAGAATAAGACATAACTTTATTTTCCACATAAGTACCAAGTATATTGAGACATTTGTCACACCGCTTGCTGAGCTT
>BMAV01003970.1:0-13813 GCA_019973955.1 Trichonephila inaurata madagascariensis
TCAATTTTAAAAAACAGATGTAAAGCACCCAAAAAAACCTACAACTTTCATTATTTTTTGGAATGTTGCGATCAAAATAATTTTTTTGATCCAATTTAAACTATTTTAAGGTAAAAACTGTTTTTTTTTTGAAAAAGGGGCGGGGCACACTGTTTATTTACAAAAAACTTTTAAAAAATATTAAAAATTTCTAATTTAGTTTGACCAAAAATTTAAATTCATTGGAAGCAAAAGAGTGGTTTTTTTTTAATCAAAAGAAAAATCGTTTTTAGGGTTTTCTTGAAATTTTAAAAATATTTTATTTTTTCCCTAAAACCAAAAATAAACTTAAAAACAAATTATAAAAAAAAAATGAAATGTTTCTTAAAAATGGGATTGACCTAAAATTTTTTTTTAATTCATAATTTCGAAACAATTTTTTCAATCTTTGAAACACACATGGATAACAACATTTGACACTTGGAAAAAAAATTCAGTGTTATTATTTTTATAAATAATGAAGTTATTAAATTATTGGATAAAATTTTGAGTATTTTTTGAAAAAAAAAAGTTTTCAGCATTTTATATTTTAAATCACTCCTTCTAAGAGAACAAAAAATGAAGTTTTTTGTAAAGAATTTTAATACATTAAAATCTTAAGAAATTCGTACAGAATGATTGAAAAACTCTTAATAAAAACGCATCAATATTGACTTATTTTAGAAAAAATCGTAAAAAATGCAAAAATTCTTTATTTTGTAAAAAGAATCATACCCTATTGTGGCGAAATAAGTGATATTTCTGATTCAGTAATTATTTTTTGTCTGATTTGGGTAAGAAAAGAATGATCTAATTTTAAAGTAGACGAGAACGTAGTTCTTCTTTCCAACAGTAACTTGGTGTATGCGCAGAACACAGTGTAACCCAATTTTTTTAACGCCTTATAACAAATTTCACTCCTCATATTATTACCATAAGAATATCGATTTTCAAGGAGTACACTCCATTAATACATAACAAATTATGCATTAATTGAAATAATTATTTTTAAATAAACAAAATACTATTTTTGATCCTGAATATTATTTACATATTATTTAGACATTTTTGTTTAGAAACTTCTTAGAGTATCAAGTATATTTTAAAACAAAGTGATATGTATAAACCCGCGCCACAGTGATGCCATTTCACACATAAAAATGAAGTACTAATTCTCGTGAAAAATTGTATTTGAATCTATGTCGTACATTCTGTTACTACTCTTTATTATTAAAAGAAAAAACAACTTCAGGAAATGAAAACGTGGATTTTAAAGGGAAACATGTAAAACTGATAGACGCTTTAGGGTCCATAATAAAACATAGATTGAAAAAGAAATTTCAGGACTATAATGGCCAAATATTTCAGGATATTGAAATCATATTACGAAATGACAGATTTTTCTTCAAGTAAAATACAACTCGCTGATGAAAAATTCAAAACATATCAAGATAGATTAACTTGATATTTCGGATACACATAATTATGGTTTAATAAAGAGAAACTGTGTCTCGACACTACAGTTCAACTTACATTGGAATTTCATTTTTTTTGCCAAAAAATGACCTGGTAACAATGACTGGTATACGATTTCATCTACTACATGGTAGTTCTAAAGCATCTTTGGTAAGAGAAACTGGCTAATTGGGTTAAAAAATTCAATTTAATCCTTGCAAAACCTTCCCCTTTCAAAGGTTCAAATTACAATTACAGCGCTTATTCAATATCTAGAAAAAAAAAACAAGTAATATATATAATAATAATAATAATAAAAATGTCAATATGTCTACTTAGATCAACAAAGAACAATTTTATTTTAGCTACTTTTTATTAAATAGTTACTATTAATATAAATACGTATATACGTAGAGAGAATCACAACTTTAAGTGGTATTTAAAACCGAAAAAAAAGAGTCAATATCAGTACTACTGTTAGCAGTCAAATATTCTAATTTGTGTTCATTTCGAGCTTGAGTTCATCCTTCAAAAAAAGTTGAGGGGTTTTCGGGAAAACTGAAGTAAATTAAAATCACCACTCAAAATCAGGATAAGCGAGTGATATATTTTTTTAAAGGAGCAGAAGCACCTTCGTTATATGGTAAAAGTTAATATGCAGGGAATTTTTAAATTTAAATTTTTTAACCGTTTTGATTCGCAGAAATGAATACGACCCCCAAAACATTTTGTCCATTTTAGAAAAGCATTCTGCCCATATGTCCCCAATATCGTGCCCCAACGGATTTGATTTAAAGACCATGCGACACGGAGTTACCCCCGAGGAGCGAAAAGTCACAGCCACGCACCCTTTGGTCAAATCAAGTATCGCCCCCCAACACATCCGCCCCTTTTTCCCAAATCCCCCCAACAAATATCCAGCAACCGAGAGGAAATATGTTACACATCAAAAAAGATAAATGGATAAGATATGTGTTACATCAAATTCATCAAAACAAGTGAATTTTAGGCATTTATCTATTATACGGACAATTACAATAGCAAAGAAGTTGATATTGGAAACATATATGGACATATACACAATCTGGCCAAAGAATTAGAAACTCAAGATCAATATTCCATTGAACCACCTTTTGTACAGATAACTGCTCTGATTCGTTTGGGCATTAAGTCTATATGTTTAGTGTTTTACGTCCGGGAATATTGCATTATTTGTAAATTAGATTGAAGAGGCTGTTGGGGCATCTTTCCCCCATATCCCCTTTCAATGGGGGTTAATGTGGGTAGCCGTGTCCCGGGGAAAGGGATTGGGAAATCAAACTGAAGGTAAAAAGAATATTTTGAACACTTCCCGGGAAAAGTAAGGTGATCCGTCACCCTCCGGGGAAAAAAACCCATTGGGGGCACTCCTTTTGTGTATCAGGATCTCGGCTAATTGTTTTTTATCGAGGGGACCAGGACACCTATTCCAGCAAAAACATAATATCATGAATACTTACCCAAACCCCCACTGTTGGAGAAAGGGGATTGGATTCGGTTTTATTTTAATCCAAACAAGATTCCATAAATGAAAAAAGGGTGTGCGGGAAAACCAACCCCAAACCAAACCCCCTTCTTTCTCCCGACACCACTAGAACTGAATTTTGCGTTTCGCAGATAATAGTTTTACATCAAATCCCAACGACCTATAAACTGCAATTGCCTCTGGTTTGAGCTAAATCTGTTGGAAAGTGTTTATGTTGACAATTTGTGTCAGTTAAAGCACAGTATTAAGTCCCTGTTTTTCCATACAATTCGTGAGAGACGAAGCCAACCACGCTCTTGGAAAAATGTTCTCTCGATTACGTAGTTACGTCTACTATAGAAGGATTGAGTGATTTCTTTGGGGTTTTTCAAACATTTGAAAACCTTTGATATGACTGCTTTTGAGAACGTAGTGATTTTTGCTATCATCGAAATCGAGGTCCCTGCTAAATAGGCACCGACAATAAGCTCTTTTAAATATAGTGAAATATTCGCCATTTCTTTCTTTTTTTTCATTCATCGTGAAAAGCATTCTTACACCTTACTAATACTAGCATTCTAACCACGTGTAAAAAATGCATATTTTATTCCTAAGTACGCAATAAAATACACATCTCAAAGGTTTCTAATTTATTGACCAGTGCATGTATCAGTAATGTGTGCATGCTTTAGTTAGATAGGCTGGATACAAATTTGGTATTTGTAATAGATTTTTCGATTAAAGATATATGTACAAATATGTTATTGTTTCAGTATGAATTTAAAAATTGAAAAAGCGAATCTAGAAAATTATATATTGTGTTTTTGTCCATGTTTTACCTAACTGCGTGTACAATTTACCTGCATAAATTAATGAGGTAAATCTTTTAAAAAGAGGAAATAGGTTTGTAACCTATTTTTTAAATAAAAAAAATTATTCCCATGTAAATATATTTTTTAAAAAGAATTATGTAACTACATAACTACCGTATCTAAATTTTGAAAAAAAAACTTTTATTTTTGGTATATATCATACAAATCAGCCAAATTTCATCAACCATGAGTCAAAAGTTAAAAAGGCGTTCTTCAATCCAGAGTACGAATTGAAAGACAATGTTGAATTGAAAATTCTTCAGAACATATACGAGATTGAAAAAGAAATGTATGTATTTTCACCTAGGAAAGACATTACATATTCTTTTTCACCATAGAAAAAAAAATGAATATGTTCTAGAAATATAGAAAGAGAGAAAACCAAAGGAAAAGTGCTTTCACATACATCTACTTTTCTTTTCGTTTTCCTATCAAAACATTTCCCCCACGGGGGTTGTGTCAAACGGATTTTTTGAATAAGCGGAAAGGTATGCAAAAAAAAAACCAAAAAAAATGGTCCCAAAAAAATATAGTTAGGGATTTGAATGCCCAAAAGGCACCCGGGGAAATTTTTTCATGAATATGTCCCAAAATCTGGAAGATTTGGGGGTTTAAATCTGTGTTTTTAAGTTTCCCTCTGCTTCGGAGAAAAAAGGGCAAAAAAAATATGAATGCTGAAATTTTTCCCCTTAAACTATCCTGAGAAGTTTCTGAGAAATTTTGCAATTTTTTACCAGGATTTCTTTCTTTTACTCAATTAAAAACCCCCATGGCTAAAGGTCATTTTAATTTGGGACAAACAAAAATGGGGTTTGTCCCTGAGTTTGGTTTTTGAGGAAGGGTATTTTTTTGTTCGTAAAAATTTTACTAAAAAAGGAATTATTATTTTTACTAGGGGTAAAGGGGCAAATTTGGTTTAAATTTTTTCATAGGGAGAAAAAGCAAATTAAGAAAAATTTGAAAACAAATGGTAAAAATACTTAAATAATAAGATTATTTCTTATAAAGGGACATTGTATTTCGGGTGATGTGGGCAAAAATGACATTAACATCTATCTGCTTTACTGTGCTAACTCTATAAAAGGCCCCCTAATGCAAAATTTCAAATTGAATTTAAAAACTGTGGGGGGTTATTTTTTTTTAAAGGGAAATCTTTTCCCCTCTAGTTGCTTACATTATTGGGCTAAAAAGGCAGAAAAATTGTTCATGAAAAATCAAGATTATTGATAATTTCGAAAAATATATAATCGAAATACTATAGGAAAGCCCAACTCAGCAATAAGACCCCCATCCAAATAAGAACCATATTTATATGAAAAAATATGAATTTAAACTCAAAAAGGCAAAAATACATGGAAATCCATCAACGAAATGCTATCAGAATAGTCGTTCTAGGAATTTGCACACAGTGAAAAAATTATTGAAAATATGCCAAAATATCATTTGTGGACAAAAAGACTTAATAGTAAATGTCATCTTTAGTCCATGTGCATGGATGTGGAAGGGAAAACGTCATACCTAAATAACATTCATAAACAAGTATATCTTGGAATGCGAATAGTTGTTTTACCCAAATGCACTAGAAGAACAACATATTTACCTTCATTCACAACTTCATAATCTCACAAACTATTGGAAATAGTTATACTTCAAACATTGTCTAAACTTTCACAAGTGTATTGAGTTCTTATAGCATAGTTAGATTAAGATTATTTCATATATACCACGGAAAGAAAATTCAATGCTGTATTAATCCCTTAATTAAGGATTAAAAGTTACGCGATTCGCTCCCCAGTGCAACCATTCTCACATACGCTTGCGTATGTGGTGTAATAGGGAAGGAAGGAGAAAGGCAAGAAAAAAAATCACATTTTCTCTCTCAAATAAGTAAGTTCTTTCCAGACACTGACACATGGTCATTTTATAATATTTGAAAATCTTCGGAATAGTTTCATCGATAGTCTCAAGAAGAATCGTATCCTCGAGGACGAATACATATTCGGAAAATTAATAACAGTTCGGCGGAGGGTTTAATACGCCGACGACTCAAAAAGGGTTTTAAAAAGGCAACATGGCTCAACGGGTTTTCCCCAGGTTTTCATACGAAAATTATCAGTGATTGTGTATTACAGCGTTCCTCAAACTGAGGGGACCGCTCCCTAAGGGGGCGTGAGCTTAATGAAAAATCGGAAACAAAATATATATTTTATTAAAAAATGTTTATTTCCCGAAAGTAAAGAAATGAAATATATTCTGACATAATACAAATAAAATTAGTACTTGCACTTGTATAATACACTTATAAATGTATCATTACTGTACAATGTACTTTATGATTAGTTTAGCATTACTAAGTTAAGAACATGGGCGTGTCTAACATAAAATTTTGTACATAAATTAACACTTATCTTGATAATTTGTTCGGTTTATAATTGATCCCTTGACAGCCGATTAAAAGTTACATGATTCGCTCCTCAATTCCATCATTTTCTACTTAAGCAAGCCTATGTGATGTATGGGGAATAAATAAGGAAATCCTCTGAATTAAGTAAATCCTTTGCAATCCAATCACTGTCAAGGTCCATTTATTGCATTTCAAAACCTTCGGAAAAATTTTATGGATATCAGTGCACAGAAAAGGTATTCGGAAAAACTTATATATACAGATGGGTGACAAAATAATACGAACACCGCGAAAATGGCATGGCCCATTTCAAAGACGCACAGCGCGCATGTCATTTTGCGTTGCAGTCCGCCGCCTAGCGGATTCGAAAGGTAATGTATCAGTCGCTCAACAGCTGCAATAGGTGTTGCACGCGTCTTTTGTAATTTCTGAAAAACGCAATAATGACGGACCTGTCAGAGTTCGAAAAAGGTATGATTGTTGGAATGAGGTGCGCTGGTTGCTCGGTGACGGAAACAGCTAATTATTTGTGGCGTGAAGTACTGTATCTGCCGTTATGACAGCATACAAGAGTGCGGGAATGTGGCGTCTGGCAAGCACAACAGTGGACGGAAAGAAAGCTTACCGAGAGGGATAAAAGAGTCTTAACCCGCATAGTGGCCCGAAAGCGCAAGCAATCGCTATCCCAAATAATGTCTGAGGTGAATAGTCATCTTCGTAACCCTATTTCAGCAAGAACCGTCCAAAGGGAACTGCATGCTTCGAACTTGTATGGAAGAGTTGCAATTCGTAAACCTTTGGTAACAGCACGTCATGCTTTACAGCGACGCCAGTGGTGTAGAACACACAGACAGTGGACCCCACAACAGTGGCAACAAGTCATCTGGTCGGATGAATCAACGTTCTCCCCATTCCAGACCACCGGGCGAGTTTATGTGTGGAGAACACCCAAAGAAGCATTTGCTCCTGAATGCATCATGCCGACTGTGAAGCATGGAGGTGGGTCCCTTATGGTATGGGGGCGATATCTTGGCGTGGTCTTGGGCACTTGTTACTCTGCATGGCAAGGTTCAAGCTGCCCACTATGTCGATATCCTGGGGATCAGGTGCATCCATTTGTCCCGACTTTATTTCCCGGAGAATGCCAATTTTATCAAGACGACAACGCTCCTATCCACAGAGCTAAAATCGCGCAAGAATGGTTTGCAGAGCATGAGGGGACGTAGGTCATCTTTCTTGGCCCCTCAGGGCACCTGATTTAAATATTATTGAATATTTGTAGGATATTTGGAGTCAAAACTCCGTGCTCGATTCCCCACCATCTACGATTTCGGCATTAGAGACCGCTCTCCACGAAGAATGGCTTCATATTCCATTAAAGTTCGACCTCTATGCGTCCATCCCACGTCGCATACAGTCTGTAATTCAGTCAAAGGGGTTCAACTCTATTAATAAAGCATTTCTCCTCTTTCATAGGTGTTCGTATTATTTTGTCACCCATGTGTACATCCAGGGCAATTAACACTTTGGATGAGTGAGATGTGATACACTGATGTCACTTAAGAAAAAAGTGAATTGCAGCCTTAGTGTTAAAGTTTTGTTTTATTGAATTCAATACATTGTTATTTATATGAAGGGGGTGCGATGAAAATTATGGTTGAATAGTGGGTCGCAAATATTGAAAGTTTCAGAACCACTGGTGTAGAATACTAAACAAAACACAAATAGAAATGTTTCACTGACTAAAATATTTTCTCAGATAAAAATTTTAAATTGTAATTATAATTTCGCAAATAAAAGCAAGTATAAAATGAGGTTAATTATTTCATTGAAATGTGAATAAATTTTATCAGAATTTTCCTAACTTATTTTTTAAAGGTTTCTTTAAATAAAAGGTTTACATTTACACTTGAGTAAAGGATAAAAGGGGGACAAGTTAAAAAGAAATTAAGTACATTTATAGATAGTACATACTTACAAGATAACACTTTGTAAGCCATTTGTTTATTACTATATATATATAATTCCTGTTTTTTTTTAACTTTTTTAGTGATAGCATTCTTACAGTATTAATTTGTAAACTATATATAAGAATTAGAAAAATATTCATATTCGCACTTAAATTACATTAGTGTAACGGAAGATTATACAAAAAAATAGTATTTCTAATCACATCCATCTTAAAATGAAACAAAAGTAATAACACTAAAAAAGATAGGGGGACAATTTTCAGAATGATGCAAACAAATATTTAATCAGAATTGTTTATCCTTCCATTTAGTTACCGATAACAGCCCTGGGATTCTAGTTGTTTTTTACTTGTCTGATTCTTTATTTACATTCAATTAAGAGCAGTGGATAAATGGAAAAAGATTGATGAAAAAAGAAGTATGTGCATTCAACTTGGTAAAACAGTAACCTTCCAATTGATTTGTCGCTTTTGATTAGTTAATGTCTCTTGGGGCTTATCTTGAGATGTGATCTAAAAGATGAGGCAAAACCAAAAGAATAACAAAAGAGTACCATATTTCAAACTGTGAGTATCCTTTACAGGTCCTGACTGAATATTTGAAGGTATAACGGTGATAATCTATGTTATTTTGGAGTGCATTTATTTTTCCTCAAAGTAATAATAGTTATATTGTGCTATAATATTTTTGAAAAAAAGTTTAGTGTTAAAATGTTCAGGTTTTCTGAATTTTAGTGAAATAGAAAAGATCTAATGTTTTATAAATTGACAATATTAGATCTTATTTGGTTTTAAATTTAAATATCTGACTATATTCTTTTAAATTCGGTATTGATTTTTTAATAAAACACTTTAGTTTCTATTTAAATTATTTTTCTGCTTTATTATGATAAAATAGAAAACTTTTTTAAACGATTATGTCGATAGAAGCATTAAACTTTTTGGTACTTACTTACTTTTTTATACCATTGAACCATATCACCAAATCAAAATCATTGCTAATATTATTGGGTTGGAACATGAAAAGGAATGACTTCCACTATTGGAAACTTATCACGGTCTTTGGCGACGTCTTTAGATTTGATGAAATTAGTCAACGGTATAATGTATAAATACAGTGAAAATCGCTTAACATGAATTTGAAGGGACTGGAATATTGTTTCGTGTTTAGTTAATTTCTTGTTAAGGGAACCAGGACATTCACGAAATCGTAAAATGCCAAAATTAAGATCCTTTGTTTATAAAACATATCTTTTTAAATTTCCAATAGAGCTTACATATTTTTACCTTATTAATAAAGATAATTTAATTATTCTGCAGAACTATAAAAATAACTTTTAAGTTCAAAAGGTTTTTTTTTTTCTACTTAATTTAAATAATACATAATTTTTGAGAACTCAAAATATATACATACTTATGTTTAGATACCATTTTTTAAAAAAGTATCTTTTTTTATGCAAAATATTTTTACACATACATAAAAAACTGCATAAAATACAGTGAACCTATTTTTTTTTTAGTAAAAATAGGTTTTAGTACAGTTTCTGTAAAAAAATTATGAAACTTTGAAATTTGGAAAATTTTTATTTTTTTTTTTTTGCTTTTTTTATGCATAAAATCATTTTTAAAAAATTAGGCACTATTTTAATAGAAAAAAAGTAGGTACACTATATGCATAGGTATCTTGTATAGAAGTATAAAAATCTGGAATCGTATAGTGCAATAGTTTTTTTTTTTAAAAAAATGTACCTAAATGCAAAAAAATACGCTTTTGAGAAAAAGTGAAAAAAAGTATTCGCATATTATATACTTGATTAGTATTTGCTTTCCTACTTTCATATGCCTAATAATAATGCTTAATCATTTTCTAGAGTTACAAAAGAAATTTTAGATCCATATGTTTCTTTCCCTTTGTTTTAGTTAACATGGACATAATTTTCGAGATCTTGTAATACTTTCATGTAGGTACCATTTCTTACAAAAATATTACTTGAATATACAAAAGATTTTACACATATATATAAAGCAACATATCAAACATAATAAACCAGTTTTTTTCATGAATTAATTGCATAATGTTTTTGAAATAATCATAAAACCTTTAAATTTTGAAAATCTTGGTTTTCTCTTTTTGCACTTATAAATCTATTTTCTTAAAACTTAAACATTATATTCCCAAAGATATTTTGTTGACTATATGCACATGTATCCTAATTATATAGATTTATTATTCATTCAAATGAAAAAAAAATCACAAGTTTATATAGATCAGACACAGGAGAAACTACACATTTAAAATATGTCAAAAGGGGTGTGGTCATTTGTTTACATTTTTATTTTTCCTATCTTAGAGCTATTTTATCAACAAACATATAAGTATTATACATTTTTAGATTCAGAAAAATATGCACTATTTTTTAGAACTAAAATTGAAATATTGATTTTTTCAAAGTATATGATGTCCTGGTTCTCTTAAAGAATACTGCAAAAAAGAGAACAAAAAAACATATATCAACAAAATTAACTTTTTTTATTAAAGATTATTTTATTCACATAAATATGTATATATTTTTGTATTTAAAAAACTCCAGAAAAAAGAACACAAGAGCTTGAAGAAATTCAATATAACATTTTCAAACTTTTTGAAAAACGAAACATTTATTGAGTTTTGGGAAATAAACTAGATATTTTTCTTTGTGTATGTGTTTTTTTTGCATCAAATTGTCAACAAATCGTTCGATACCGTCCATTTTGTAATTCATTTTACCACTGGAATGTCCGTCTAAATAACTGCGTATATTTTTCATGACGTTTCTCATTTCGGATAACGTGGCAACATGAGCTGCATTATTAATTTCATTTTCATCGTCGGAATCTGCATCATTATTATTTTTTGAGCTATGAACAAACTCCAAAGTGTTTTTGTCTGTCATAATTGGGACTGTACACACATCGTTATCATATATTGCTAAGATTTTTTCTAATAGTACAATAGGACGTTCCAATACGGCTGGTCTCTTTTCCGTATTTTGTTCATTCCCAGAAGAGAAATGCGATTTTCGTTTTGTGTAAAGAGAAAAAAATGCATGAAAATGCATAGCAGTTTGTTGAGACCTTTGAATTATTTCATTTTGACCGATAATTCGTCTTAAGCGTCTTCACGTTAAATGTATTTTACTGTATTTTTTGTTTAATAAGGAAAGCTACCTTAGGATAATTTTTCGCTTGTATGTAGTTAAATGTGTTTGAATAAGAGCTGTATATTTTTAAACGTAAAACGTAAATTATATTGTTTCCACGTAGCTATCATTTAACATCATTTAATGTTTCATAAAAAATTTAAAAGAAAAGAAAAAAAAGTTATTTATATTTAATTAATTTTTTTTGCTTAAGCGAAAGTTTACTAAGAACGTGTAATATTCTTTTTTTTTCATTGATTTATTTATATTTATAATAATAATAACAAAATATAGCCTGAAAACAAATAACCACATCGGCATTTCCAACTTTTTTTCTCAAAAAGTATCATATTTTAGTTGTTTATAGCTAAAACAAGTATCCAAATTAATTTCCGAATTTTATAGTTTCATTCTGAGTTGAACAACAGTTACTGGATCTTGGGAATAAATTAAGAATGCAATTTTATTCTTTGTTTGAGAGTTCTAGTAATTAAGCAAAGGAGTAAAATCTTTAATCTTTCACCAGTTTAGTACCTTGGGCTAGTAAAAGAGGAGAAAACTCTTGTACTTGCTACATAGTCTCGTTGAATGTTGGTTTTAATAGCTATCATCTCCAAATAAATAAAGTAAGAAGAAAAATAGCAACTAAATCCACTTTGTTTGGGTGTAGAGTCTTAAGCCATCTAATAAATCTGAGGAAACTTATTTTCATTTCAAATTAGAAAAAAAATATTTTTCAGAGCAACTTTTATAGTTTTAGAAGAGAAATTTCTTCACTTAATTCCTGATCTTTTGTATGTTCCATTTATAGATAGAAACTCGTTTCCCTATTGCAGAAGGAAGAAGTTTATTAAATAATAGTTCACATTTAGGTGAAACTAAAGACACCGTATAATACGGCGTATAATGCTCACTTTTAACATAAAAAATAAGATTGAAGTTAAAGGGGGCGCGTTATACGCCGGGTATAAAAATGATAGCCTTAAAGATAATAAAAAAAAAAAGATGAGCATAGAAAAAAATTTGAATTCTAGATATATCGAGATGCTGTTTATTTAACAGAAATGACATTCCTTGTAAACTTCATGGGTTGTAGTTCTAGAAGTATATTATTATTTTTTTTAAAAGTCTGGGATAGCACCTGGAAAAAAATGACTTCAAAACGTAAGAGCATTGCATACATATATTTCAGGATTCTTCCTCAAAAAAGGACAGTGCGCGTCTTACGGTGAATATACCTAAAAAAAATGTAGCTTCAAAGTATAGGTGCACTTTATACGAGAGATGTTTTGGTAAATTCTTCGCACAAAAAACTAATCAGTTTGCTTCTTTCCTTATATAAATTGCATGGCATTCAAAAAAATTAGCAATAACTTTCAAGTCGAGTTCGAGTTAATGTTTCAGAAATATACTCCATCACTGTATGATTACTACAAGTAAATTATAAGCAATGTATTTTCTTATACAAATGAGATATTACGTCACAATCCTGCTGCTAAAGACTACGTTAGCATGAAATATAAAGCAATTTCCTGAAGCAATTTTGAAGACAAATTGATTGTAAATATATGAAAAAAGGTTTTTGATGGACCTTGGCAGTAGTTTGCCCGAAAAAAGTGTCAAAGAATTTTTTTGTGGAATGTCCACTTGCAACAGAAGTAAAAGAAAATCAAGACAGTCTATGAAACAAAAGACTGGGTCTACATGAGTAAATTGTTTTCGTCACCTATCGTGAATGATCGATCAAAGCGGAGTAAATATCTTTTAACTGTGCATGAAAATAGGACTATAATAATGCGGTAAATTGCAGTAAATCTCAACTAAGATTGGGTCTATCACCCTTCATTTCTGGGGTTCACTATACATTGCATTGTATAATCAGGTGTCCGAGTTAACGTTTAACGAAAATTGCTCGAAAACATCGATGCTAAATGTAAAATTTATTCGAACTAATTTCAATGATTTAAGGTATAATGTTATATAAATGTACACAAACACACTCATGAAGCATTACATTAATTATTTCTGTTCCAATTAACCAGCGATCACTCGCGCGGGGTGTTCTGTACACCCCAGCAACAAGAAAATCCTCCCATAATTCTAAGAAGAATGCGCAGAACCACGATTTTTTCTGTAGCTGCACATTTTAGGTCATTGAACCTTCAGGCGTGATGCAATCCCTCTTTGAGGAACGATTGGAATGTAATGACCTTCAAAAGTTTATCTGGAGGGCTGGGATCTCCCGCTAGAAGTTGAGCATTTGTATACAGTCTGCTCTGAAAGTTTGGAAAATGATTAAAATATTGTTTTTCTATATATATTTTCTACTATCATTTTTCCCCATTAATTATAAAAGTATATTTATTACTGGCATATACTTTTTACTGGTTTTTTGAAAAAATATAAAATTAT
>BMAV01003971.1:1085-16375 GCA_019973955.1 Trichonephila inaurata madagascariensis
TTACTGTCGATGTTTCTAGTTTGGTTTTGTTAATAATGTTGTGTAAAAAAAAGTTATATTTAAGTCAGTGCTTCTAAAACTTTCAATATTTGCCCCCCAATTTTTAATAACAATTTTCCCCCCCCCCCCTTCCATACAAGAACAATGTATTAAATTCAATAATACACATACTTTGACGCTAAAGCTACGATACTTTAGGCTCTTAAGTACCATCGGCGTATATAATCGACTCGCTCAGGAAAAGCGTATATATACGTCTTTCCGAAGTACCATCTTTTCTGTGCACTGCTATCCGTAAAATTATTCCGAAAGTTTTTGAATGCAATAAAAGGACCTTGACAGTGTTTGCGAAGGAATTGCTTATTTATTCCTTTTCTCCCTGCATCACATACTGCCCCTACGTGGAATACGGTGGTATTGGGAAGCGAATCGTGTAATTTTTAATCAGCAGTTTTGCGATTAATTATAAACCGTACAAATTATCAAGATAAGTGTTACTTTTTGTGTATAATTTTATATATGACAAGAACATATGGTGACTGGTAATGATTAAACTTGTTCTTGGTTTTGTATTGTAATTAATTTAACAATACTATGTGCAATACTGATACATTTATAAGTATATTATAGCAATTTAAATGTGTTTTTTATTATTTTTATTATGTCAGAATGTGTATTTTGTTTGTTTACTTTCAGTAAATTAGTGATTTTTAAAAATATGTTTCTGTTTTCAACTATTTAATATGCTTGCGTCCCTCTCGTAAAGTTATCACTCCCCTCCCTAGGGGGCGCTCTCCACAGTTTTAGAAACGCTGATTTAAGTAAATGCTCATCTAACAGTCATGTACATTGGTGACCCGGAAGTGATGTTTCAAGTTTAGTTTTATTAATAATGTTGTGTAAGTAAAAATTATGTTTAAGTAAATGCTCGTCTAACAGTCATTTACAATCCGTTTTAATACAACCACAAATTCTGAAGATGACCGCTGTAAAACACATTGACCCTAAAACTAATACTTCAAAACAAACAAAGAGCACTAAAACAGATTCAAACTAAATCTGAAACATTCTATTCAAATAAATATTCCAAGATTCCGGATACGAATTCTTTGCAAGAAAACTACACAAGATATCATTTTCGCTAAGAATAAGAATCCAACATATGCAAATCAAGAAACAAATCCCTAGCAACGCATCTCATTTTCCGTTAATTCAGGCCCCAGAATAAAACTATAGGGGGGATGGTCCGTTTCTCTAGCCCCTCTCTCCCTCCCTGCAAATATCAAACAATAAAACTGAAAAGAGAACGCTCAGAGAGTTTAAATGGGCTTGCTTTGAATGGGCTATTTAAAGAGAATGAGATGGTTATTAGGTTTCTGGAAACTCAGTTTCTCTCGTCCTTAGAAATCTACCTTTCCACCCCACCCAGCATTTTCGTACTTTGAAACGACAGTTTAACTTGTTAACTATGTGTCTAGGGAACATTTCCTAATTGGCATATAAACATGTTCTCACTTGAATACTTTGGGAGGGAGAAAAAAAAGGGGGAATGTAAAATGAGGCTTAGAGTGCTTTTAAATCTTTTTTCCGAAGATAAATCAATTACGAGCATAGATGTTGGATTTGAAGAAAATGGGGACAAAAAAATGGAGAGGGAAATGCTGAAAATATTATGGATGTAATTTAATTACAGGGATCGTAAATTTTTTATCGTTTATGTGGGTAATACTTGAAAAGTAGGGCGAAAATCGTTCTGAAATTTGTTTTTAATACATTCGTGAAAGAGAAATGTTTGATTCTATGTATTATTTTTCGACACTTTGTCGTGATGCCTTTTTTTCACATGAACGGAACGGTTTTTAAAGAATATTTATTATGATTTGTATTGCAAAAAATGCATTCTTTTTTAATATCTTTTAAATATATTTTTAGTATGATTCTTTTTGACTTTCTATTTGATTAGTGAACTTATTTTTTTTTTCATAGTATTGTTTCATGCAATAAAATCAATTTTTTTCCCTTTTTTTTTATAATTTTTAATCTTGAATTTTTTCTTCAAATCAACAGCTCATAATGTATGTTGCAAAATGTCAAACAACTACAGGCTTTATTCTCCATAAAATGTTTAATAAACATTTTTTGCCTCCTTTCTCTCTCATTTAAAAAAAAAAATCACCAATTGATTTTATATCTTTCAATAACTTGAAATCAGTGCATTTTGTGTACCTATGTAAGCTAATATTATGGTTGACAAATATGTACTTTTAAAAATAAGTTTCTGCAAAATTAAAAGTTGGCAACCGCGAAACGCCTAAACCCATTGGCTGGAAACACGTGAATGTATTTATCATATGACTATGACGTCATATGACTTTATGAATTGATTCGCTAGAAATACGGGATTACAGTTATGTGACAAGAGATCACATGAATTCAACCCTTAAATTTCATTGATTTAAAGTAACGTTCAAAATTCATATGACGTCATTGGTCACATGATAACTGCAAACATGCATTTTTAGCCAATCAGTTCATAAATGGATACGATCTCATCTCATATTATAAATGCAATTAAATATTTCCAGTTAATCAGTTCATGCGCTTCGCTATTGCCAACTTTTGCCTTTTGAAGAAACTTTCTTTTAAAAGTAGGTACTGTTGTTGTTTCCTGTGTCTTCTGATCACGACTGCGTCAGATTCTGGCACACGAAATTTATAATGGCAAGGGGTTAGTTGTAGTCTATCGTTAGCCGTAGCCTTAAACACCATACAGGTAGGTGACAGTGCGATTTTGTTCGGTTGCCCCCAAACTTTTGAGGGAGAATACCCTGGGATGGTGACAGGGGCCTCCCACCTTTCTTTTTCTTCCACCAACCTCACGAGAGGACTTGCGGCTCGATGGCTATTTAGAGTACCCCCCTGTCGTAAAGGCAGTATACATTTACAAATATCCATGCTTTTTCCGGGATTCGATCCCACACACACAGAACCTACGACACCGCAGTCAGTGTTACTAACCGCTGTACGGGATGGTTAACTAAAAGTACATACTTGTCAACAATAATAACTCACATAAGTAAGGAAAATACTCTTGATTTAAAATAACATATATAAAATATTTCTTTTTTTAAATTTTATAATTTTTGGGGAGAATTTTTTTATACTGCTTGAACGTTTTTACTCAATTATCAAAGTTGAAATTTAATCTAAATTTTAAAAATAGAACAACAAGTGCAAATTATTTTAATGGCAGTTTAAAATTCAATGGGGAACATGGGATCCCGTGACAGTCGTAAATTTACCCCATAAATTTAATTCTTGAGCCGTTATAAGTATAAATAATATTTCGGTAAGAAAAAAACGTACAGAATACTTCATGCCTTTGTTTTGGTTCTCAAATACATTATAACAGTGTTACCTAATTGCATTTCTCAGTTCATTGAACATAACTACTTTTTTTCTTCATTCTTTAAAAAGATATACTTAAAATATCCCTAAGCCCTGAATAGTATGTAAAAATGTATAACACTTTTCAGCCTATCGCTTAGCCATTAAAAGAGGGAACATGACTAGTAATTATATACCCACAAATAAATCCCTATATCGAATTTCCCTATGGAATTCGATACAAATCGTCTTGGGGGAATAACAAAATAATATTAAATCCCGCGGAACAATTTCCATTTCCTCGGAAGTACATTTAGGGGGGGATGGACCGGATATGCGGAACTTCCGTCTCTACCGGAAGGACCGATTCATCTTTTTCCCCAGAGTGCATTGCGTGAGCAGACGTCATATCCCGCTGAGTGTAAGAGTCACGTGATAGTTGCTTTACGAAACTGCAGGGTGCCTTTTAAAAGTTTAAATGTGCTTTTCCCCCTCCCCCTTCCTGTATTGGGGATAAATGGATGGCCTAAAAACAATAGAGATCAATAAATCGATTTATGTTCACAGTGGAATGTAATATGCGACCCGTGATAATTTCAATATTTATTATTTGATATCGTTTGAAGAAATCATTAATGGATTCTGAGTGGAGTAGCTTTGTCATTTATCGATGTTTTGTTTATTTTCATTAAGTGGTATATGGAACTACCCGCGAGAAAGGAAATGTTTAAGTGTTTGGTATTCTTTGATGTATTTTGTCAGAAATTCAGTCTGATGTAGAATGATAAGAACAGACGCATTAGTGTTTGCCTTTCGCGAATGTTAACACAAACAACTTTATAATTCATGTTAAAAATCTATTTTAGATTATCAATAAGAACTCTGAATTTAAAGTTAAATATTTATGAAATGTAACATTAAACCTAAAAGCAAATTCTATAGAAACTATTGAGTACGAAAATAATTTTTGTTGAAAAATAACGTAGTCCTTATAAAATTATCTCGGCAAACTTATAACTTACGTTTTAAGTGTATTATATCCAGGTATAGGACAAAATAATAGAAACACCCTTTGAGGGATTACCCCCTCTCTCTTGTTCGCCTAGATGTGTGGGAGGAAGGGAAGGAATACCAGACATGTTCAAAATCAACTTATTTATTGTTCAACCAAATTAACAACACTGATTCAATTAAATTCAAGAAAAGAATGTCTCAGTATGAACAATACAAGTGTAACAATATAACGAGATGCACAATTTATACGAAAACTATTAATAGCGACCACTTTAATTAAGGATCAATTCAATTATCTCACTTAGCTTAACGTTACTCTAGATTTAGTGACCAATCCTCACTTTAAATCATCGTCTATTTCATATTTGAAATATTCGATTACTTGTAGTGATACCTGATCTGTAGAAATCTCACCTGACTCCTGCCTTTTTTTTCTCTCCTTCTCCTCCTGGTGGCTAGAAAACCCTGACTATATTGTAGTAGATTTAATTTTAATATCATAGTTTCTTCTTCAGAAGGATTGGTTACGAATAAACGCAAATGATAGCCCAAAGATTTACTAAGAGGATTAGTGGAAGGATCATAAATAGATCCGTCATAACCCATTGAAAAATGCGTCATTTTTCGGCCGTCTACTAAACGGCTGTAATGCGTCGCAACAGTGTGCCACCTAGTGGCGACGAAAGGGAAGTTATCAGTCAAGCATTTGCTGTATGAGGGCTGCATGAGAAAATTTTGCTCGCAGTAAAGCGTGATTATGTTCGACCTCTCCAACTTGAAAAGAGGCATGATAATTGGAACTTGCTTAGCTGCGGCATCCGTGTCCAGAACAGCCAACCTTGTGGTCGTTTCAAAGACCACTGTGTCAAAGGTTATTACATCCTACACAAACCTGGGTAAAGTGTCTTCTGCGAAGCACTACAGAGAGCGGATGCTGAAGTTGAAGGACCGTGATATACGGGTGTTGAAGAAGATAGCCGTCCGTAAACGCAAGATTACACTCCCGCAGATAACGTCCTAGATGAATCCCCACCTTCAGAAACCCGTATCCATGAAAGCTATGCAACGATAGTTGCCTATTGCAAACATTCCTGGCAGAGTAGCAACTACAAAAGGTTAGTTTCGGCGTGGAATGCTATGAAGACACTACAGTAGTGCCGAAAACTATTTTAACAAGACACAACTGCAATGGGAACAAGTTATCTGTACTGATGAATCCTCATTTACATTATTCCGGACCACCTAACGATAGTTCTTTATGGAGAACACCAAAAGAAGCATTTCATGCTGGCTGCCTGGTTTCAACCGTAAAACATGGAGGGGGTTTTGTGTTGGTGTGGGGCAATGTCTTCCCGTCCCGTGGATTGGGTCTCTCATTGTCTTGAGGGGAGGATCACAGACGACCAATATCGAAGCATTTTCGCAGATCCTCTTCATTTCATGCCCTTAACCAGGGGTACTCAATCTTTTTCTCTGCTGGGCCGCATACATATGTCAGCTATTTTACGCGGGCCGCATACATATGTTAGTTATTTCACACGGGCCGCAACACGAGGATAAATGGGGGAGGGGAGAAATGCTTTCACACCAAGATAACAGAAATTTAAAATGTGGGAAAACTAATAAAAATATTATATAATTTCTGTGTTTCTTTTTTTTTTAACTATCATTTTTTATATTTTTATTTTTGTCACTAACACTAAATTAAAAGAATTTGAGAAACACTCCTTCCCAACTTCTGCATTTCTCAGTAAACGGTTTCATATGTTTACCAATAATATAACAAACTTCATAGGATGTCTTTGTTACCGCTGCGATATTTCCACTGACAAAACACTTTGTTGCACTAGCAAAGATTATTCAAGAAAACCTATTTATCACCTCTTGAAAGAAATCTTCGAGGAAAAGTGTCACTGAATGATTCCTGTTTATTGGTATTTTTTAAATACAGCACTTTTCATGACAAATCAAACAATTACTGATCTATTTTTGATTTTCACTATCAAACTCCCAATCATCTTGAAACGATATATTTTCTAGCAAGGTATGAAAAATAGTTAAAAATTAGTTTCTCCCATAAAATTGTCGCTACTTCCACTGTTGTCTGTAATCACTGACCGTAACCGTTCCAAATAGAAAAATAATATCAATGCGTACCCGTACGACATCGACAGCAAACAGCAAAATTGATATATTTGATTTCTTGTCAAAGAATTTCCCAACAAATTTTTAATACACCAGTTCTTCTTTCTCAGAGCAATGGGTCATGACCGAGCCAATTAAAAAGCCTCGGTGGGCAGCAGGTTTAGCATCGCTGCATAATACTATCTTTTCCAAAGAACGTCCAGTGCTACAAGATGACAACACCCTTGTTCACATCTCTTGTTGTGTTCAAACAGGGTTACATGTGCATGATGATATAGTGGAACGTCTAACGTGGTGTCCCCAATCACCTGATCAGAACAGCATTGAGTGTTTGTGGGGTTTCTTAGAGAGCCAAGTCCACGCTCCGTTTCCTTCTCCATGTACACCAGTGCTTCTCAAAGTTGCAACACTCGCGACCCAATTTTCAATCATAATTTTCATCACGCCTCCCCATACAATAATAATGTACTGATTCAATAATACTATACTTTGACGCTAAAACTATGATACGACTTTAACCTCTTAAGTACCCGCCGTGTATATAAACATCTCGCTAAGCCAAAGTCTTTATTTCTCCAAACGTATATATACGTCTTCCCGAAGTACGATCTTTTCTGTGCACCGCTATCCGTAAAATTATTCCAAGACTTAGGAATGCAATAAAAGGACCATGAAAATGTTTGCAAAGGATTTATTTATTCCAGATTATTTTTGCTCCTTTATTCCTCCCCCCTCTCCCACTACATCACATACGCGTGCCTGCATAGAAAACGGTTGGCAATTGGAAGCGAATCGCGAAACATATGATCGGCCGCACAAAAATTATCAAGATAAGTGCTAATTTTTGTTATAAATATATATACGACAAACCCATAGGGTCACTGGTAATTAATAAACTTGTTTTTAACTTAGAATTGTTACATTAATTATAAAATTGTGTAGCACTGATATATATTTAATATAAGTCTAATACATCAGTGTAAATGTGTATTTTTTTATGTCAGAATGTATTTTGTTTGTTTACTTTCAGTAAATAATTTTTTTAAATAATCTTTTTCTCTTGACTTTTCAATATGCTCGCGCCCCCCTTGTAGAGCTGTCACGCCCCCCAAGGGGGGAGCGCCCCACAGTTTGGGAAACACTGATGTACACGATTTGAACTCGAGACGATCCTGCAAGAGGAATAGGTTCGAATTCCGATGAACTTTGCTCAAGACCTTAATTTGTCAATCACACGTCAAGTACAAGGTGTCATTCAGACCGAAGGTGACCCCCAACCCCTTACTAATAAAAAAACTCTTTTTTTCACATATGTTCCTATTATTTTGTTCTATACCTGTAAGTAATAATACTATTTTGATCGACATGCGATTTGATTAATGCTTGAATAATGATATAACATTGCAGCCTTTTCCTACTTGCAGTAGAACGTCGTTTATCCGAACGTCAATTATCCGGAGCGTCAAATAACCGAACCAGTTTTTTTTTTTCAACAATCAGAGTGATGTCCTTCTCAACTACTGCTGCTCAAGAGAATCAGAGACCCTGCAGCGAAATAACGAAGGTGTACAATGGTACAGCGAAAAATAAGTGATTATTTTCCACAATAAAGGTAAAATTGCGACATTTTGCACCTATTTTGCTTTTTCTTCACGCACGTTTCCCGCATGTGATGATTTTCAATATTCATATAGTGTCCGGTTTCATATACTGCATGGATCGCATTTGGTGTATGGTTATCCGAACAATCACGTATCCGAATGGTGTTCGGTCCCAATGGATTCGGATAAACGGCGTTCTACTGTATTTCAGAATTTTAGTCGTAATCATGAACATTACGTGTCCACAGTGAGTGAATATTAACACCGCACTATTAAGCTACAATAGGGCTTTTGGCGAAGGACCTCCTAATTTTCAATCATGGTCAAGTGACGAGGACGACACCTGAGTTGTCACCTTCCTCTCCTAACAACTACATAACACCAACGGGAGGACGTTTGAGCTCTCGACAGATTTAACGTGAATTGCACCGCTACACGGCGGGTCTTTAGTAGTACTGGGCTCGAACTCATGACATGCCAGCCACGATCCGATGCCTTGACCACTAGGCTACCGCGGCCACCACATGACGACAAAAGATGTGAACAAATTAAATGAATTTATCAATCAGCCTTGATTGAAAAATTGCTTATTAGCGTCACACATTGAAGGTATACGAGGACTATCGCCGATGTACTTTTTTTATCTTGGACCATGATCAAGTGACAAGAATGACACCTGAGATGCCTCCTCATTTTCCAAACTTCTACACCACGCTATCATGAGGACTATAAGCCTCCACCCTTCTATACGGAAATATTCTGGGAACCAGGATTCAAACCCACGAATCGAGTGAAATAACGCCGTTCACGAGTTCGAGATCTTTACCACTCAGCTAGCGCGGCCATCATTCATTTTGGAATTATTTTCTAAGAAAACATTATTAGGTTTTTGAAGTGATTACTTCTTTAGGAGCGTTTGGCAGAAGAGGGAACCCAAATGAAGCGTCAGGTTCGGGTGCGTAACAGTCATTTGGCTCTACTCGGCAACGCGCGTTTAGTTTTGAGTTGAAAACTTTTCAGACGTGTTTTAGTTAAAATTTCTTTTAGGGTAAAAATTACTTTTTCAGGTAAAATTTAATTTCCTTCATTTAAATATTAATGTTATGCAGACTATTTCCACTCAACTCCAGTTAGTGAACTAGAGAAAAGCAAACGATAAAAAAAAAGATTATTCTTATGTTGGAGATTGAAAAGTAGTAACGAAACGGGATCTATTTCTTATTATTATTGTTGTTATTTATTTAGTAGAAAGAACATTTAAGTGCAAAAAAAAAAAATCAAAATCTGAAATTTTATTGTTAATTGGTGAGAAAGTTACAAATATTTTGGTTTATATTAATAATGATCACAAAGAGATTACGAAAAATAAAAGCAATAATTGTGAATGAGCACGCACCTTCTCTTTGTTTGCTTAGAAATTTTAAGAAAAGTAAATGGCTCTCAATGCATAAGTTTTCCTAGCCTTACATAGTTTCAGGCTTTATGTAAATTATATAAACGGTACAAACGAATTATCGCAACAGTATTGGCGACGTTGCTTGAAAAGACGCATATGGTTGCCAATTCAGCGCATACGACACATGGGGAATCAGGGTGACGAGTTATTCTGAACGTTGGCATTGTTGCGATAGTACGTAAGTTGTTGTCGTGTCCTTTCCGAAGGGAAGGAATGAAAGCTGCCAGAGCCTGAGACAGATTCGACCTCTATAAAATAGATAGCGATATCACCTATTTCCCCTTCTACAATTTAAGCATAGAACTGGAGGGGAGGGGAATATTCTCCGGCCCCCTGCACCCGTGGTTTCTGTGCAACCTCCCACAAGACTTTCAGACCCACTGATTTAACGAGCACGTACTCCGTGAGTACTCGAAGGGTATTTGGTGAGATCGAGCATCGAAACCAAGCCTTCCGGTCTGGAGTCCGACTCTCTAACCACTAGGCTACCCACGGCCCCATATATATATTATATAAATATAATCTACATAAGTTATTAACATATGAATTTTTTTAAATAATTAGACTAATTGACATTGATGTAAATCGTATATACTCATATATAAATATATAAGAATGCATGATTAACCCCTTCAGGACCAGCGGAAGGAGAAAGAAGCGCTTCCCTAGGCCCGTACGTTCGGAGAGGATACGCACTCACGAGACCGGTCGAATTTCTTTGCTAAGCCTATATATATATATACAATTTCCTTTAAAATTCATATAAAGTTTTAAATGCAATCAAATACGCTAAAACTTACAATTTGCTATCATTGATAATATTTGAACATGAAGTACAAAAATATTCGGTATATTTAAAAAAGCAATTGCGAATTTTAAGAAAATGTTTTCATTTTAATAAAAAAAAAATTACATACACTTTCAAAAAAATTGACAAAAATCCCATACATTTAAATACGAATATAGAAATTTTAGAAAACTAAACCAAATTATTCAAAATATAAACAAATCCATAGAGCAATAGATCAGGAACCTCTAAATGTCCGATTCTCTCGAAAAATAAGCATGTGCAGTTGTTTATATTCATAAATACCTCGGATCTAATTAAAAAAAAAACATGGAGCTGAAAGCACAGGTTGAAGTTCAAAGTTTTATGAAACATTATTCGAAAAAAAAACGGATTTTAACTGCCACACACACACACATCTAGTGCTTGTAAAAATTAATATAAAAACATTCCTAACTCTGATCACACCGGTGTGATCATGGGCCTACGAGAAGGAAAAGCTCAATCACATATGATACCGTGGGCCGTGGAGGGAGAAACGCGTGATCACATATATGTGATCATTGTCTGAATGGGTTAATAAAACATTGCCCTTAACAGAATATGAATGAAATAAACAAATCGACCGATGAATGGGCATGACAAAGAGAACTATTTAACGCCCGCATGTGGACATGTCGTAAAAGGAAACGTATAATACATCTGGAACAATATTGGATTCTCTTGCCGAGAATAAATTAGAAGTTTTCACTTCTATGGTGTAGTCATAAGGACAAACACAATTTTTTTCTTTTTAGGCACTGTTTATATTCTTTTTCTTGTACTCTATCCCAGTCAAATTTTTTTTCACACTGATTAAAATATATACTCCGGACAACTTCATAGGAAATAAATAGTAGATGTACATGACAAATTTCCGCCCATGAGAAATATTAGTCAGAAAGTCAAACACTACTTGTCACCTCATTAGCATCATTCAACCATAATGGAAATTTAATTATTCATCTATAATGAGACTTGTCAGTCAGGCAAGGGAATTTATTCGCTTCATTTTTGTTTTAAGTTATTACAGCTAAACGAGAAATTATTATTATTAACTATTCATATAGCTATTGCGACGAAACCTGATATGCCAGTCTTCATCAAAAACTTTTAAATTCTCAATTATTTTAAAAACACCAAAGTCTACAAAAAAAAGGAAAGAAAGAAAACCAGATAATTCATTTACTTACAAAAGGCATGGTGTGCTTACGTTTTTGATACTTGTAGAAAAGTAATACTTTTTATTCTTCAGAACAATTATCTTTGCCGAGGAACAAGATGATTATTCTTAAAGCCTCAATAAAAAAAAATTAAGTCAATTCCTACTTGGGCCAATAAAAAAAAATTATTTTAGTTACTTTTTATTAAATAATTACAATTAAAATAAACATGTATATACGTGTGACTGAATCACAATATGAAGTGGCAAAACACCTTTTAAATTAACATTAAAACTTCCTAACCACATTAAATTTGTAATTACATTTTTTAATAAAAGTTGAATTTATTAGGCAAGAATTTATCTTAAAACAAGTGTAAAAGGAATGCAGACGTCTAAATAGCATATGATAGTTCAGGTTAAGTTAAATCTTCATCACAAAAGCTGTTTTATCCAATGGTGCGGCCATCTAGGAAAATAATATTGACTGAAACGTATTTCTTAAACTATAATGAATTAATTAAAATTTAATTAAAGAATTCATATTTGAAAAAAACTGTATTAACATCGTGTAAGCCACTACAAGTTTTAAAAAAAATGTATTTGAACTTGAATGGATGAATAAAAAGTATTTTATTAACGATTTAAAATTTATACACAAGATATGTATATAAATATATACATGGAGAGTGTGAACTAATAGTAGGAATTGAAAAAGGTGGAAACGGTATGGCATACGAAAAATAGTTCCGAAGTGTATCAATAGATAGCGCTGTAATCGGCATGTAACGAAAGTGGATTCGGTTGCAAATGCCATTGGCACATTAAACTAATCCTACTGTCTAATGTGCATGATAGTTAAAAATGATTTGCAAATAATTTAGTTGCTGCATTGTTAATGAAAAACCCGTCTACCATTGTAAGATCGCACTACACTGGATGGAAAAATCAATTTTTAATTGTTCTTCGATTAAAGCCACATAAAAAGCAACGATGAAAATGCCAATGAATTTTTTTTTCTCATGACAAACCATTTACCCTTTCGTTAAGTCAATAGCGCACGTAAAAATTTTTCAAGGGAGCGGGGGGAGGGGGGGCCCTGGTCGAAAGTCCACCATTTTTATATCATGTTCCTTTTGATTTTGTCGATTTGGGGGAACAAAAAACAGTAAAAAAACTAACTATTGAATAAATATATATATAATTAGCATTAATAAAATTAATCATTAAGAACAAACATTTTATTAAATTTTACGTACAATATATTAAGAATTATAAGCAATCGGGAAAAAAAAATCAAGGGCTTTGAGGGAGGTCCGGACCCCTAGGACCCCCCTTGTGTACGCCACTGCGTCAAGTACATTATGTTCAAATTTGAAGTCATTCTGAGAAGTGGTTCTTTTTCTATAGCCATTTTGGAGAGAACTTGAATCTTAATTATAATCAGCATGTATAACGTATATTTTAAATCCTTAACTTTTTAAGTCCATACTTTTAAAAGGTAAAATAGTGTTAGATTTTTAAAAAAATTAAATAACCTTGTAGCAGTAACCGCGAAAATTGAGATATTAATTCCGAAGATTCCACCTCTAAGATATCTCTAATCGAACATGTCGTATACGCATAAATTTCTAACACAAAGTTAACCCCATCCAAATTCATTAATCTCTTTGATTCATTAATTAAACCTTGATTCATTAATTCTTGTTGTTAAAATAATTTATGGTACAAAGACTTTCACGTGATAAGACTGTAGATTAAAGATTATTAATCTCTCAGAAAAATGCAAGGATAAAGACGAATTGGATCTTATCTAATACTTCAAAGCAGTCGCCTTAAATTTTTAATCTAGTCTACGACAAGAATCCTTCTCCTGATGAAATACGTGATTGTATCAATCTCACAAATCACAATACTCCCACTAACTTCTTCGATTCATATTTTGCATACTTAATCTCATTTACATACTACGTTTCTAATGTAAGAAGGTGGCAATTAAAACTTGAAATACAATGAAAATCGTTTAACACGAAATTAAGGGAACTAAAATATATTTTTTTGTGTTAAAAGATTTTCAAAACAGGAACATATATTCAACAAAATTAACTTTATTAGAGACTATTTTATTTACATAGATATGTTCAAACATTACCGTAATCTGCTCTCTCGTTTAAATTATTGGTGATAACGTAGAGTTTGCAATACCAAAATCTTTACAGTTTCTTCTTTTTTTTAACAACAGTTTTAAGAAATTCTATCTTCATTTACAGCGAAATAGTAGTTTGCTTTCCCTCTGAGGTCTTTGCAATTGTGCTTGTAAAAAAATTCTTCTAAAATGGAAAAAAAAAAAAAATACGCGAACCAAACTTATTGATTTTTACTTACACTGTGATGACACTGTAATTATACTCTGAAATTGATGCGCATTTTTGAAAAATTCTAGTTCAACCTTTGTAGCGAAGTCTTAGCCATTTATAAGAAAAATATTATTATAAACGGAAAATTTTTTGAAATGTCATTTTCTTCACATTTTATAAATATAAATAACATGTAAATAATTTTTTGATTTAAGATATTCGACTACTTATGACATCTTTTTTTAAAAAAATGGAGATGTGGGGAATTTTTTGTCGTTTTTAGATTAATTTAGTACATTTGAAAAAAAAATATGCTAAAATTAAGAAGAGAAAAAGAAATTATTACTACTAAAATGGGAAAAAATGGGTAAAAATTTACAAAAAAACTACATAAATGGGGCTCATTCTGTACAAAAATTTCCATTTTTCAACTTTTATGTATTGTTTTGCTATTGAATTTTTAAATGCCTTCAGGGCAAGAGGTATTTTAATTTTTAAAAAAACTAGAGCGCTTTATCTTATTTATGATATGAAATTGCTTAAAAAAACAGTGATTATGTTCACATAAGGGACTGTAAATTTTGTAATAAAACAGTGATTGATAAATTTGAAGACACTTTTACTATTACACAAAACACACAAAAAATTGCACAGTTAATTGTTTTCCAAACTTTTTGAGCAATCGCTATCCCCGTTTGAGCATTTTCAAAAAAAAAAAAATTGCATTTTTAGTAAAACGCATTTTAAAGTATGACATCTTGCTTAAAGTAATGGGATCTGCTTTCACTAAAACACCTTTAGTCTTTGTTCTAGTGAATGGAAAATAATAAAAGTACTTTTATGAAGCTAATAAGATGGCCTAGAAAATGAAATCATTAAAAAAAATTGTCAATTTTGGGTAAAATTCACTTTAGAGTAATCGATACTTTAAAAATATACTGAAAACAAATTTATATATAGTTGTTGTTTGTGATACTAAATATAAAAAAAATAATATTCATTTACACGCTTTTTCAAAGTCTTGCCTCCAAAAGCAGTCAGTCATCTCAAAAATGGTTTTTTTACCATCTGAAATGTATATTTCAATAGGATGCAATTAAAAGTTTCCATATAAACTTATAAAAAGAATGTGTACAGAGTAATGTGTCCCCTAAATATAAAAGTGTGTCCTAATTGAAAAGTGTGTTCAATTAGGTTACATTTAAACATTTCTATATAAACATATAAAAAGACTATACAGGGTACGGTGTCCCCTAAATATAAAAGTGTGTCCTAATTGAAAAGTGTGTTGAATTAGGTTACATTTAAACATTTCCATATAAATATATAAAAAGAATGTGTA
>BMAV01003972.1:0-18391 GCA_019973955.1 Trichonephila inaurata madagascariensis
GCCCTTTTTGGGGAAAGCCAACTTACCGACCGTTTTTAAAACACCCCCAAACTCACCGAACTTAGTTTTCTTGCACAGAATTCAACCCCGATCACGAATATGTATGGCGCGTCCAAATTCAATTAGTTCAAAGTTATGCCCAATTGTTTCTTTGAAATTCGTCCACTCTGAAAAGTTTGTTTCAGTGTCATCCCCACAGCAATTTTGTTTTTAAAACCAAAGTGACCCATTTCACTCCAAAATTTCAGGAATCTATATCTTCCCTTTTCCCGAAACTCGTAACTTTTTTTAAAAAATGAAAAACTTTAAAAAAACCGCCCAAATTGGCAAAATTTGACCAAAAACCGGTTTTGTCATTCGAATGAGAGTTCGCCCCAACCCCAAAAACTTTTAAAACATTACCCTGCGATTATTAGAACTCAGTTTTGCACTTTGGAAATGCATTTCATGAAAATATCAGAAAAAAAAGGAAAAAAAAAGTAAAACAATTTTAATTGCTTTATAACCCTTTTTTGAAGCGTTCGTTTTCAAATGGGTTTAAATTCACAGGGCTTAACGCATTCTTTTTTCCGTGGTTTCGGTCATTTTTTGTTTTCCCTCAATTTTTACCAAACTTATTTTTCTTGCACAAAATTAACGCTGATCAGAATATGTATGGCGCTTGTCAAATTTGAAAAAGTTATGCCCATTTGTTTCTTTGAAATTCATCCCCTCTTTCATAGTCTGTTTCAAAGACATGCCCACCACTATTTTTCTTATTTTACCCGAGAAACTTAAAAAGTGACCCATTTCACACGAAATTCGACCAGGAATCTAAATATGGTCTCCGTATCACGAAATTACTATAACTGTTTTTTAAAATGAAACACATTCTTGAAAAAACCAACCTATTTGGCTTGAAAGCCAACTTACCGACCGATTTTAAAACACCGGCCAATTCTCACCGAACTTAGTTTTTCTTGCACAGAATTCAACGCCGATCACGAATATGTATGGCGCTTGTCCAAATTCCAATTAGTTCAGAAGTTATGCCCAATTGTTTCTTTGAAATTCGTCCACTCTGTATAGTTTGTTTCAGTGTCATGCCCACAGCAATTTTGTTTTTTTTACTAACCAAAGTGACCCATTTCACTCAAAATTTGACCAGGAATCTATATCTGGTCTCCGTTTCACGAAACTCATGTAACTGTTTTTTAAAAATGAAAAACTTTGAAAAAACCGACCAAATTGGCTTGAAAGTTAACTTACTGACCGATTTTAAAAAACCGGTTGTCATTCGAATGAGAGTTCGCCCCCAAACCCAAAAACTTTTAAAACATTACCCTGCGATTATTAGAACTCGAGTTATTGCACTTTGGTAATGCATTTCTATGACAAATATCAGAAAAACACGGATAAAAAAAGTAAAACAATTTTAATTGCTTTATAATCCTTTTTGAAGCGTTCGTCTTTCAAATGGGCTTAATTCTTGCAACGGAAGGGCTTAACTGCATTCTCTTTCCGTGTTTCGGTCATTTTTTGTCTTCCTCCACCTCTTACCAAACTTAGTTTTTCTCTTGCACAAAATTGAACGCTGATCAAGAATAATATGTATGGCGCTGTCGAAATTCCAATTAGTTCAAAAAGTTATGCTCATTTGTTTCTTTGAAATTCATCCCTCTTCAATAGTCTGTTTCAAAAGACACATGCCCACCACTATTTTATTTTACCCGAGAAACTTACCAAAGTGACCCATTTCACTCGAAATTCGACCAGGAATCTAAATATGGTCTCCGTTTCACGAAATTACTATAACTTTTTTTAAAAATGAAATACCTTCTTGAAAAAACCGACCTATTTGGCTTAAAAGCCAACTTACCGACTGATTTTAAAACACCAGCCAATTCTCACCGAAATTAGTTTTTCTAGCACAGAATTCAACGATGATCACGAATATGTATGGCGCTTATACAAATTCCAATTAGTTCAGAAGTTATGCGCAATTGTTTCTTTGAAATTTGTCCACTCTGTATAGTTTGCTCATGTCATGCCCACAGCAATTTTTGTTTTTTTTACCCTAGAAACTTATCAAAGTGACCCATTTATTCGAAATTCGACTAGGAATCTAAATCTGTCTCCGTTTCACGAAATTACTATAATTCATTTTAAAATGAACACCTTCTTGATAGAACTGACCTATTTGGCTTGGAAAGCCACTTCTTACTCCACCGATTTTAAAACACCTGCCAATTCTCACCGAACTTAGTTTTTCTTGCACAGAATTCAACGGTGATTAGAATATGTATAGCGCTTGTCGAAATTCCAATTAGTTCAAAAGTTATGGCCATTTTTTCTTTGAAATTCATCCCCTCTTTCATAGTCTGTTTCAAAGACATGCCCACCAATTATTTTATTTTACCCGAGAAACTACCAAAGTGACCCATTTCACACGAAATTCTACCAGGAATCTAAATATGGTCTCCGTTTCCCCACGAAATTACTATAACTGTTTTTTAAATGAAACACCTGAAAAAACCGACCTATTTGGCCTGAAAGCCAACTTACGACCGATTTTGAAACACCTTCCAATTCCTCACCGAAGCATTTTTCTTGCACAGAATTCACCGCCGATCACGAATATGTATAGCGCTTGTCCAAAATCTAATTAGTTCAGAAGTTATGCCCAATTGTTTCTTTTGGAAATTCGTCCACTCTGTATAGTTTGTTTGAAAGTGTCATGCCCACAGCAATTCTTTTGTTTTTTACCCCAGAAACTTACCAAAGTGACCCATTTCACTCAAAAACTTGACCAGGAATCTATTTCCGGCCCCTCTTTTCACGAAACTCATGTAACTGTTTTTAAAAATGAAAACTTTGAAAAAAAAAACCGACCAAATAGTCTTTGAAAGTTAACTTACTGACCGATTTTAAAACCAGGTGTCATTCGAATGAGAGTTCGCCCCCAAAACCCAAAGACATTTAAAACATTACCCTGCGATTATTAGAACCGAGTTATTGCACTTTGCTAATGCATTTCTATGACAAATGTCAGAAAACACGGATAAAAAAAAGTAAAACAATTTTAATTGCTTTATAACTTTAAGCGTTCGTATTTCAAATGGGCTTAATTGCAACGGATTTCTCTTTTCCGTGTGTTTCGATCATTTTTTGTCTTCCTCCAATTCTCACCGAATCCCGGTTTTCTTTTTGCACAGAATTCACCGGTGATCGAGAATTATGTATAGCGCTTGTCGAAATTCCACTAGTTCAAAAGTTATGCCCATTTCTTCTTTTGAAATTCATCCCCTTCATAGTCTGTTTCAAAGACATGCCCACCACTATTTTCCTTATTTTACCTGAGAAACTTACCAAAAGACCCATTTCACACGAAATTCGACCAGAATCTAAATATGACCCCCGTTTCACGAAATTACTATAACCGTTTTAAAAATGAAACACCTTCTTGAAAACCGACCTATTTGGCTTGAGTTCAACTTACCGACCGATTTTAAAAACACCGGCCAATTCTCACTGAATCCTAGTTTTTCTTGCACAGAATCTCAACGCAGATCACGAATATGTATGGCGCTTGTCCAAATTCCAATTAGTTCAGAAGTTAAGTGCCCAATTGTTTCTTTGAAATTCGTCCACTCTATATAGTTTGTTTCCAGTGTCATGCCCACAGCAATTTTGTTTTTTACCCTAGAAACTAACCAAAGCTTAATTCCATTTCACTCAAAAATTTGACCAGGAATCTATATCTGGTCTCCGTATCACGGAATCCCTCATGTAACTGTTTCTTTTAAAAATGAAAACTTTGAAAACCGACTAAATTGGCTTGAAGTTAACTTACTGACCGATTTAAAACCGGGTGTCATTCGAATGAGAAAGTTCGCCCTCAAACCCAATGACTTTTAAAACATTACCCCAAGGATTATTGTAGAACTCGAGTTATTGCACCCTTGGTAATGCATTTCTATGACAAATATCAGAAAAAAACACGGATAAAAAAAAAGTAAAACAATTTTAATTGCTTTATAATCCTTTTGGAAGCGTCTGTCTTCAAATGGGCTAAATTGCAACGGAAGTGGCTTAACTGCATTCTTCCGTGCGTTTCACCATTGTCATTTTTTGTCTTCTCCTCCACTCCTTACCAAACATAGTTTTTCTTGCACAAAATTGAACGCTGATCAAGAATATGTATGGCGCTTGTCGAAATTCCAATTAGTTCAAAAGTTATGCCCATTTGTTCTTTGAAATTCATCCCCTCTTTCAATAGTCTGTTTCAAAAGACATGCCCACCACTATTTTATTTTACCCGGAGAAAACTTACCAAAGTGACCCATTTCACTGAAATTCGACCAGGAATCTAAATATGGTCTTCGTTTCACGAAATTACTATAACTTTTTAAAAAATGAAATACCTTCTGAAAACTGACCTATTTGGGCTTAAAAAGCCAACACTTACCGACTGATTTTAAAACACCAGCCAATTCCTCACCGAACTTAGTTTTTCTAGCACAGAATTCAACGATGATTCACGAATATGTATGGCGCTATACAAATTCCAATTAGTTCAGAAGTTATGCGCAATTGTTTTTGAAATTCGTCCAATTATGTATATAGTTTGTTTCCAGTGTCATGCCCACAGATATTTTGTTTTTACCCTAGAAACTTATCAAAGTGACCCATTTCATTCTCGAAATTGAATCAGAATCTAAATCTGGTCTCCGTTTCACGAAAATTATTATAACTCATTTTAAAATGAAACACCTTCTTGAAAACTGACCTATTTGGCTTGAAAGCCAATTTACCAACCGATTTTTAAAACACCTGCCAATTTCGCAGAATTAGTTTTTCTTGCACAGAATTCAACGGTGATCAAGAATATGTGCTAGCGCTTGTCGAAATTCCAATTAGTTCAAAAGTTATGCCCCATTTTTTCTTTGAAATTCATCCCCTTTCATAGTCTGCTTCCAAAGACATGCTCCTCACCACTATTTTCCCTTATTTTACCCGAGAAACTTACCAAAAGTGACCCATTTCACACGAAATTGACCAGGAATCTAAATATGGTCTCCGTTTCACTTAGAAATTACTATAACTGTTTTTAAAATTGAAACACCTTCTTGAAAACTGACCTATTTGGCTTGAAAGCCAACTTTTACCGACCGATTTTAAAACACCGGCCAATTCTCACTGAACTTAGTTTTTATTGCACAGAATTCAACGGTGATCAAGAATATGTATAGCGCTTGTCGAAATTCCACTAGTTCAAAAGTTATTCATTTTTTTTTGAAATTCATCCCCTCTCTTCATAGTCTGTTTCCCAAAAGACATGCCCACCACTATTTTCCTTATTTTACCTGAGAAACTTACCAAAGTGACTCATTTTCACACTGAAATTCGACCAGAATTCCAATATGGTTCCGTTTCCACGAAATTACTATAACTGTTTTTAAAATGAAACACCTTCTTGAAAACCGACCTATTTGGCTTGAAAGCCAATCCTACCGACCGATTTTAAAACACCGGCCAATTCTCACTGAACTTAGTTTTTATTGCACAGAACAACGCCGATCACGAATATGTATGGCGCTTGTCCAAATTCCAATTAGTTCGTAGTTATGCCCAATTGTTTCTTTGAAATTCGGGTCCACTCTGTATAGTTTGTTTCAGTGTCATGCCCACAGCAATTTTGTTTTTTTACCCTAGAAATCAACTACAAAGTGACCCATTTCACCAAAATTTGACCAGAATCTATATCTGGTCTCCGTACTTGAAATCATGTAACTGTTTTTTAAAAAAATGAAAACTTTGAAAACCGACCAAATTGGCTTGAAAGTTAATCTCTACTGACCGATTTTAAAACCGGGTGTCATTCGAATGAGAGCCCAAGCCCCAAAACCCAAAGACTTTTAAAACATTAACCTCGCGATTATTAGAACTCGAGTTATTGCACTTGGTAATGCATTTCTATGACAAATATCAGAAAAACACGGATAAAAAAGTAAAACAATTTTAATTGCTTTATAATCCTTTTGAAGCGTTCGTCTTTCAAATGGGCTTAATTGCAACGGAAGGGCTTAACCGCATTCTTCTTTCCGCAAGTAAGCTTCGGTCATTTTTTGTCTTCCTCCAATTTACCAAAACTCTAGTTTTTTCTTGCAATAAAATTGAACGCTGATCAAGAATATGTATGGCGCTTGTCGAAATTCCAATTGTTAGTTCAAAAAGTTATGCCCATTTGTTTCCTTTTGAAATTCATCCCCTCTTCAATAGTCTGTTTCCAAAGACATGCCCACCACTCATTTTATTTTACCCGAGAAACTTACCAAAAGTGACCCATTTCACCGAAATTCGACCAGAATCTAAATATGGTCCGTTTCACGAAATTACTATAACTTTTTTAAAAATGAAATACCTTCTTGAAAAAACCGACCTATTTGGCTTAAAAGCCAACTTACCGACTGATTTTAAAACACCAGCCAATTCTCACCGAAATTAGTTTTTCTAGCACAGAATTCAACGATGATCACGAATATGTATGGCGCTTATACAAATTCCAATTAGTTCAGAAGTTATGCGCAATTGTTTCTTTGAAATTCGTCCACTCTGTATAGTTTGTTTCAGTGTCATGCCCACAGCAATTTTGTTTTTTTTACCCTAGAAACTTATCAAAGTGACCCATTTCATTCGAAATTCGACCAGGAATCTAAATCTGGTCTCCGTTTCACGAAATTACTATAACTCATTTTTAAAATGAAACACCTTCTTGAAAAAACCGACCTATTTGGCTTGAAAGCCAATTTACCCACCGATTTTAAAACACCTGCCAATTCTCACCGAACTTAGTTTTTCTTGCACAGAATTCAACGGTGATCAAGAATATGTATAGCGCTTGTCGAAATTCCAATTAGTTCAAAAGTTATGCCCATTTTTTCTTTGAAATTCATCCCCTCTTTCATAGTCTGTTTCAAAGACATGCCCACCACTATTTTTCTTATTTTACCCGAGAAACTTACCAAAGTGACCCATTTCACTCGAAATTCGACCAGGAATCTAAATATGGTCTCCGTTTCACGAAATTACTATAACTGTTTTTAAAATGAAACACTCTTGAAAAACCGACCTATTTGGCTTAGAAAGCCAACTTACCGACCGATTTTAAAACACCGGCCAATTCTCCACCGAACTTAGTTTTTCTTGCACAGAATTCAACGCTGATCACGAATATGTATAGCGCTTGTCAAAATCTATAGTTCAAAGTTATGCCATTGTTTCTTTGAAATTCATCCCCTCTTCATAGTCTGTTTCAAAGACATGCCCACCACTATTTTTTATTTTACCCGAGAAACTACCAAAGTGACCCATTTCACTCGAAATTCTACCAGGAATCTAAATCTGGTCTCCGTTTCAGAAATTACTATAACTCGTTTTTAAAATGAAACACCTTCTTGAAAAACGACCTATTTGGCTTAAAGCCAACTTACTGACCGATTTTAAAACACTCAGCCATCTCACCGAACTTAGTTTTTCTGCACAAAATTCAACGATGATCACGAATATGTATGGCGCATTATCAAATTCCATTAGTTCAGAAGTTATGCCAATTGTTTCTTTGAAATTCGTCCACTCTGTATAGTTTGTTTCAGTGTCATGCCCACAGCAATTTTGTTTTTTACCCTAGAAACTTTCAACAGTGACCCATTTCATCTCGAAATTCGACCAGGAATCTAAATTGGTCTCCGTTTCACAAAATTACTATAACTATTTTTAAAATGAAACACCTTCTTGAAAAATGACCTATTTGGCCTTGAAAGCCAACTTACTCACTGATTTTAAACCACCAGCCAATTCTCACCGAACTTAGTTTTTCTTGCACAGAATTCAACGTGATCAGAATATGTATAGCGCTTGTCGAAATTCCATCTTAGTTAAAAGTAATGCCAATTTTTCTTTGAAATCATCCCTCTTTCAATAGTCTGTTTCAAAAGACATGCCCAACCACTATTTTTTTATTTTACCCGAGAAACTTACCAAAGTGACCCATTTCACTCGAAATTCAACCAGGAATCTAAATATGGTCTCCGTTTCGAAATTACTATAACTGTTTTTAAAATGAAACACCTTGAAAACTGACTATTTGGCTTGAAAGCCAACTTACCGACTGATTTTAAAACATCAGCCAATTCTCACCGAACTTAGTTTTTCTAGCACAGAATTCAACGCTGATCACGAATATGTATAGCGCTTTTCGAAATTCCATTTAAATCAAAAGTTATGCCCATTTGTTTCTTTAAATTATCCCCCCTTTCAATAGCTGTTTCAAAGACATGCCCACCACTATTTTTATTTTACCGGGAAAATTACCAAAGTGACCCCTTTCCAATTCTACCAGGAATATAAATCGGTTCCGTTTCAGAAATTTCTATAACTCATTTTTAAATGAAACACCTTTTTGAAAAAGACCTATTTGGGTTAAAAAACCAACACCGACCGATTTTTAAAAAAACCAGCCAATTTCACCGAACCTAGTTTTCGCACAGAATTCAACGATGATCAAAGAATATGTATGGCGCTTTTATAAAATTCCAATTTTTCAAAATTATGCGCAATTGTTTCTTTGAAATTGTCCACCTGTATAGTTTGTTTCAGTGTCAGCCCCCGCAATTTGTTTTTTTTCCCAGAAACTTATCAAAATGACCCATTTTATTCGAAATTGAACAGGAATCTAAATCTGGTCTCCGTTTCACGAAATTTCTATAACTCATTTTAAAATGAAACACCTTCTTGAAAAAGACCTATTTGGCGAAAGCCAATTTACCCCCGATTTTAAAAAACCCCCGGGCCCAAATTCTCACCGAACTTGTTTTTTTTGCACAGAATTCAACGGTGATCAAATATGTATGCCTTGTCGAAATTCCAATTTGTTCAAAAAGGGAGCCCTTTTTCTTTTAAATTATCCCCCCTTTTTTTTAGTCGTTTCAAAAACATGCCCACCATATTTTTCTTATTTTTGGAAACTTACCAAAGTGACCCATTTCCCGAAATTCGACCAGGGAAACTAAATATGGTCTCCGTTTCCCGAAATTATATAACTGTTTTTTTAAAAGAAACACACTTGAAAAAGACCTATTTGGCTTGAAAGCCAACTTACCGACCGATTTTTAAAAAACCGGCCAATTTTTCACCAGAAAAGTTTTTTTTTGCACAAAAAGCAACGCCCCAAAGAATATGTATGGGATTGTCCAAATTTAATTAGTTCAGAAGTTATGCCCCTTTTTTTTGAAATTCGTCCACTCTGTATAGTTTGTTTCAGTGTCATGCCCACAGCAATTTTGTTTTTTCCCTAAAACCAACCAAAGTGACCCATTTCACTTAAAAAATTTTACCAGGAATCTATATTGGTCTCCGTTTCAAAACTCTGTAACTGTTTTTAAAATGAAAAAACTTTTTAAAACCGACCAAATTGGCTTTAAAGTTAACTTACGACCGATTTTAAAAACCGGGTGTCATTCGAATGAGAATTTGCCCCAAACCCAAAAAATTTTAAAACATTACCCTGGATTATTAGAACCGATTTTTGCACTTTGGTAATGATTTCTATGAAAATATCGAAAAAACTTTAAAAAAAATAAAACAATTTTAATTGCTTTATAACCTTTTAAGTGTTTTCAAAAGGCTTTAAGCAAGGGTGGGCTTTAAAACATTTTTTTTCCCTGCGTTTCGGTATTTTTTTTTTTCCCCATTTTACCACATTGTTTTTCTTTTCACAGAATTAACGCTGATCACGAAATTTTGGCGCTTGTCGAAATTCCATAGTTCGTTATGCCCCATTTGTTTCTTTGAAATTCATCCCTCTTTTAATGTCTGTTTAAAGACATGCCCCCCACTATTTTTTTTTTTTACCCGAGAAACTTACCAAACGGACCCATTTCACCGAAATTCGACCAGGGAATTTAAAAATGGTCTCGTTTCCCAAATTACTATAACTGTTTTTTAAATGAAACACTTTGAAAAAAACCCATTTTTTGGCTTGAAATCCCAACTAACCACCGTTTTAAAAAAAACCGGCCCAAATTTTCACCGAACTTAGTTATTCTTGCACAAAATTCAACGTGATCACGAATATGTATGGCGATTGTCCAAATTCTAATTAGTTCAGAAGTTATGCCTAATTGTTTCTTTGAAATTCGTCCACTCTGTATAGTTTGTTTCAGTGTCATGCCCACAGCAATTTTGTTTTTTTTACCCTAGAAACTAACCAAAGTGACCCATTTCACTTAAAATTTGACCAGGAATCTATATCTGGTCTCCGTTTCACGAAACTCATGTAACTGTTTTTTAAAAATGAAAAACTTTGAAAAAACCGACCAAATTGGCTTGAAAGTTAACTTACTGACCGATTTTAAAAAACCGGGTGTCATTCGAATGAGAATTCGCCCCCAAACCCAAAAACTTTTAAAACATTACGCTGCGATTATTAGAGCTCGAGTTATTGCACTTTGGTAATGCATTTCTATGACAAATATCAGAAAAACACGGATGAAAAAAGTAAAACAATTTTAACTGCTTTATAATGCTTTTTGAAGCGTTCGTCTTTCGAATGGGCTTAATTGTAACGGATGGGCTTAACTGCATTCTCTTTTCCGTGCGTTTCGGTCATTTTTTTGTCTTCCTCCAATTCTTACAAACTTAGTTTTTCTTGCACAGAATTCAACGCTGATCACGAATATGTATGGCGCTTGTCGAAATTCCAATTAGTTCAAAAGTTATGCCCATGTTTTCTTTGAAATTCATCCCCTCTTTCAATAGTCTGTTTCAAAGACATGCCCACCATTATTTTTTATTTTACCCGAGAAACTTACCAAAGTGACCCATTTCACTCGAAATTCGACCAGGAATCTAAATATGGTCTCCGTTTCACAAAATTACTATAACTTTTTTTAAAAATGAAACACCTTCTTGAAAAAACCGACCTATTTGGCTTAAAAGCCAACTTACCGACTGATTTTAAAACACCAGCCAATTCTCACCGAACTTAGTTTTTCTAGCACAGAATTCAACGATGATCACGAATATGTATGGCGCTTATACAAATTCCAATTAGTTCAGAAGTTATGCGCAATTGTTTCTTTGAAATTCGTCCACTCTGTATAGTTTGTTTCAGTGTCATGCCCACAGCAATTTTGTTTTTTTTACCCTAGAAACTTATCAAAGTGACCCATTTCATTCGAAATTCGACCAGGAATCTAAATCTGGTCTCCGTGTCACGAAATTACTATAACTGTTTTTTAAAATGAAACACATTCTTGAAAAAACCGACCTATTTGGCTTGAAAGCCAATTTACCCACCGATTTTAAAACCCCGGCCAATTCTCACCGAACTTAGTTTTTCTTGCACAGAATTCAACGGTGATCAAGAATATGTATAGCGCTTGTCGAAATTCCAATTAGTTCAAAAGGTATGCCAATTTTTTCTTTGAAATTCATCCCCTCTTTCATAGTCTGTTTCAAAGACATGCCCACCACTATTTTTCTTATTTTACCCGAGAAACTTACCAAAGTGACCCATTTCACTCGAAATTCGACCAGGAATCTAAATATGGTCTCCGTTTCACGAAATTACTATAACTGTTTTTTAAAATGAAACACATTCTTGAAAAAACCGACCTATTTGGCTTGAAAGCCAACTTACCGACCGATTTTAAAACACCGGCCAATTCTCACCGAACTAAGTTTTTCTTACACAGAATTCAACGCCGATCACGAATATGTATGGCGCTTGTCCAAATTCCAATTAGTTCAGAAGTTATGCCCAATTGTTTCTTTGAAATTCGTCCACTCTGTATAGTTTGTTTCAGTGTCATGCCCACAGCAATTTTGTTTTTTTTACAAACCAAAGTGACCCATTTCACTTAAAATTTGACCAGGAATCTATATCTGGTCTCCGTTTCACGAAACTAATGTAACTGTTTTTTAAAAATGAAAAACTTTGAAAAAACCGACCAAATTGGCTTGAAAATTAACTTACTTACCGATTTTAAAAAACCGGGTGTCATTCGAATGAGTGTTCGCCCCCAAACCCAAAGACTTTTAAAACATTACCCTGCGATTATTAGAACTCGAGTTATTGCATTTTGGTAATGCCTTTCTATGACAAATATCAGAAAAACACGGATAAAAAAAGTAAAACAATTTTAATTGCTTTATAATCCTTTTTGAAGCGTTCGTCTTTCAAATGGGCTTAATTGCAACGGAAGGGCTTAACTGCATTCTCTTTTCCGTGCGTTTCGGTAATTTTTTGGTCTCCCTCCAATTCTTACCAAACTTAGTTTTTCTTGCACAAAATTGAACGCTGATCAAGAATATGTATGGCGCTTGTCGAAATTCCAATTAGTTCAAAAGTTATGCCCATTTGTTTCTTTGAAATTCATCCCCTCTTTCAATAGTCTGTTTCAAAGACATGCATACCACTATTTTTTATTTTACCCGAGAAACTTACCAAAGTGACCCATTTCACTCGAAATTCGACCAGGAATCTAAATATGGTCTCCGTTTCACGAAATTACTATAACTGTTTTTTTAAAATGAAACACTTTGAAAAAACCGACTTATTTGGCTTGAAATCCAACTAACTGACCGATTTTAAAACACCGGCCAATTCTCACCGAACTTAGGTTTTCTTGCACAGAATTCAACGCTGATCACGAATATGTATGGCGATTGTCCAAATTCTAATTAGTTCAGAAGTTATGCCCAATTGTTTCTTTGAAATTAGTCCACTCTGTATAGTTTGTTTCAGTGTCATGCCCACAGCAATTTTGTTTTTTTTACCCTAGAAACTTACCAAAGTGACCCATTTCACTCGAAATTCGACCAGGAATCTAAATCTGGTCTCTGTTTCACGAAAATACTATAACTTTTTTTTAAACATGAAACACCTTCTTGAAAAAACCGACTTATTTGGCTTAAAAGCCAACTTACCGACCGATTTTAAAACACCAGCCAATTCTCACCGAACTTAGTTTGTCTTGCACAGAATTCAACGGTGATCAAGAATATGTATAGCGCTTGTCGAAATTCCAATTAGTTCAAAAGTTATGCCCATTTTTTCTTTGAAATTCATCCCCTGTTTCATAATCTTTTTCAAAGACATGCCCACCACTATTTTTCTTATTTTACCCGAGAAACTTACCAAAGTGACCCATTTCACTCGAAATTCGACCAGGAATCTAAATATGGTCTCCGTTTCACGAAATTACTATAACTGATTTTAAAATGAAACACCTTCTTGAAAAAACCGACCTATTTGGCTTGAAAGCCAACTTACCGACCGATTTTAAAACCCCGGCCAATTCTCACCGAACTTAGTTTTTCTTGCACAGAATTCAACGCTGATCACGAATATGTATGGCGCTTGTCCAAATTCCAATTAGTTCAGAAGTTATGCCCAATTGTTTCTTTGAAATTCGTCCACTCTGTATAGTTTGTTTCAGTGTCATGCCCACAGCAATTTTGTTTTTTTTACCCTAGAAACTAACCAAAGTGACCCATTTCACTCAAAATTTGACCAATAATCTATATCTGGTCTCCGTTTCACGAAACTCATGTAGCTGTTTTTTAAAAATGAAAAACTTTGAAAAAACCGACCAAATTGGCTTGAAAGTTAACTTACTGACTGATTTTAAAAAACCGGGTGTCATTCGAATGAGAGTTCGCCCCCAAACCCTAAGACTTTTAAAACATTACCCTGCGATCATTAGAACTGGAGTTATTGCACTTTGGTAATGCATTTCTATGACAAATATCAGAAAAACACGGATAAAAAAAGTAAAACAATTTTAATTGCTTTATAATCCTTTTTGAAGCGTTTGTCTTTCAAATGGGCTTAATTGCAACGGAATGGCTAAACTGCATTCTCTTTTCCGTGCGTTTCGGCAATTTTTTTGTCTTCCTCCAATTCTTACCAAACTTAGTTTTTCTTGCACAGAATTCAACGCTGATCACGAATATGTATGGCGCTTGTCGAAATTCCAATTAGTTCAAAAGTTATGCCCATTTGTTTCTTTGAAATTCATCCCCTCTTTCAATAGTCTGTTTCAAAGACATGCCCACCACTATTTTTTTTATTTTACCAGAGAAACTTATCAAAGTGACCCATTTCACTCGAAATTCGACCAGGAATCTAAATATGGTCTCCGTTTCACGAAATTACTATAACTTTTTTTAAAAATGAAACACCTTCTTGAAAAATACCGACCGATTTTAAAAAAGCCAACTACCGAACTTGATTTTAAGCACAGAATTCCGCACCGAATTAGTTTTTCTTGCCAAATTCAACTTGATTTAGAAGTACCAATTTTTTGCGCTTGTCCACTTCATAGTTCAGAAGTTATGCCCCGCAATTGTTTTTTTGAAATTCGTCCCACTCTGTAAGTTTGACCAGGTCATCGGCCCTCAGCAATTTTGTTTTTTAAAATGAAAACTTATCAAATGACCCATTTCATTGAAAAATTCGACCGAATTTAAATCTGGTCTCGTTTCACTGAAATTACTAAACTCTTTTAAAGAACACCTTCAGAAATGACCTATTTGGCTTGAAAGCCAACTTACAGACACGATTTTAAAAAACCAGCCAACACTGAATTAGTGTTTCTTGCACAATCAACGCTGATCAGAATATGTACAGCGCTTGTCCAAATTCCAATTAGTTCAGAAGTATGCAATTGTTTCCTTTGAAATTCGTCCACTCTGTATAGTTTGTTTCCAGTGTCATGCCCACCACTATTTTTTATTATTACCAGAGAAACTTAAAAAGTGACCCATTTCACACGAAATTCGACCAGAATCTCAAATATGGTCCGTATCACGAAATTACTATCTTTTTAAAATGAAACACATTCTTGAAAACCAACCTATTTGGCTTCGAAAAACTTCACCGACCGATTTTAAAACACCGGCCAATCTCTCACCGAACTTAGTTTTCTTTGCACAGTGAATTCAACGCCGATCACGAATCATCTGGCCGCTTGTCCAAATTCCAATTAGTTCAGAAAATTATGCCCAATTGTTTCTTTGAAATTCGTCCCTCTTGTATAGTTTGTTTCAGTGTCATGCCCACAGCAATTTTTTTTGTTACTAACCAAAGGACCCATTTCACTCAAAATTTTACCAGGAATCTATATCTGGTCTCCGTTTCCGAAACTCGTAACTGTTTTTTAAAATGAAAAAATTTGAAAACCGACCAAATTGGCTTGAAAGTTAACTTACTGACCGATTTTAAAAAACCGGTTGTCATTCGAATGAGAGTTCGCCCCCAAACCCAAAAACTTTTAAAACATTACCCTGCGATTATTAGAACTCGAGTTATTGCACTTTGGTAATGCATTTCTATGACAAATATCAGAAAAACACGGATAAAAAAAGTAAAACAATTTTAATTGCTTTATAATCCTTTTTGAAGCGTTCGTCTTTCAAATGGGCTTAATTGCAACGGATGGGCTTAACAGCATTCTCTTTTCCGTAGATTCGGTCATTTTTTTGTCTTCCTCCAATTCTTACCAAACTTAATTTTTCTTGCACAGAATTCAACGCTGATCACGAATATGTATGGCGCTTGTCGAAATTCCAATTAGTTCAAAGGTTATGCCCATTTGTTTCTTTGAAATTCATCCCCTCTTTCAATAGTCTGTTTCAAAGACATGCCCACCACTATTTTTTATTTTACCCGAGAAACTTACCAAAGTGACCCATTTCACTCGCAATTCGACCAGGAATATAAATATGGTCTCCGTTTCACGAAATTACTATAACTTTTTTAAAATGAAACACCTTCTTGAAAAAACCGACCTATTTGGCTTGAAAGCCAACTTACCGACCGATTTTAAAACACCAGCCAATTCTCACTGAACTTAGTTTTTCTTGCACAGAATTCAACGCCGTTCACGAATATGTATGGCGATTGTCCAAACTCCAATTAGTTCAAAAGTTATGCCCAATTGTTTCTTTGAAATTCGTCCACTCTGTATAGTTTGTTTCAGTGTCATGCCCACAGCAATTTTGTTTTTTTTACCCTAGAAACTAACCAAAGTGACCCATTTCACTCAAAATTTGACCAGGAATCAATATCTAATCTCCGTTTCACGAAACTCATGTAACTGTTTTTTAAAAATGAAAAACTTTGAAAAAACCGACCAAATTGGCTTGAAAGTTAACTTACTGACCGATTTTAAAAAACCGGGTGTCATTCGAATGAGAGTTCGCCCCCAAACCCAAAGACTTTTAAAACATTACCCTGCGATTATTAGAACTCGAGTTATTGCACTTTGGTAATGCATTTCTATGACAAATATCAGAAAACAAGGATAAAAAGATGCAAAACAATTTTAATTGCTTTATAATCCTTTGAAGCGTTCGTCTTCAAATGGGCTTAATTGCAACGGAAGGGCTTAACTGCATTCTCTTTTCCGTGCGTTTCGGTCATTTTTGTCTTCCTCCACTTACTAAACTTAGTTTTTTTGCAAAAATTGAACGCTGATCAAGAATATGTATGGCGCTTGTCGAAATTCCAACTAGTTCAAAAAGTTATGCCCATTTGTTTCTTTGAAATTCATCCCTCTTTCATAGTCTGTTTCCAAAAGACATGCCTTCACCACTATTTTTTCTTATTTTTACCCGAGAAACTTAAAAGTGACCCATTTCACACGAAATTCGACCAGGAATCTAAAAATATGGTCTCCGTATCACGAAATTACTATAACTGGTTTTAAATGAAACACATTCTTGAAAACCAACCTATTTGGTTGAAAGCCAACACCGACCGATTTTAAAACACCGCCAATTCTCACCGAACTTAGTTTTTCTTGCACAGAATTCCAACGCCGATCACGAATATGTATGGCGCTTGTCAAATTTTAATTTGTTCAGAAATTATGCCCCAAATTTTTTCTTTGAAATTCGTCCACTTGTATAGTTTGTTTCAGTGTCATCCAACAAGTTTTTTTTCCAAAACCCCACCTTTGGGTCTTTTTGGTTTTTCGAAATTCCCTTTAACGTTTTTTAAAAAGAAAACTTTTAAAAAAACCAAATTGGGTTTTAAAATTAACTTACTGACCGATTTTAAAAAAACCCGGGTTTTCATTCGAATGGGGTTCGCCCCCAAACCCAAAAAAATTTTTAAAAAATTACCCGCGATTATTAGCTGAGTTATTGCACTTTTGGGAATGCATTTCATGACTATCAGAAAAACACGGGTAAAAAAATAAAAAAAATTTTAATTGCTTTATTTAACCTTTTTAAAACGTTCGTTTTTAAATGGGCTTAATTGCAACGGATGGGCTTAAAATTCTTTCCGTAGATTCGGTCATTTTTGTCTTCCCCAATTTTCCAAACCTTAATTTTTTTTCACATAATTCAACGCTGATCACGAATATGTATGGGGCTTGTCGAAATTCCAAAGTTCAAAGGTTATGCCCATTTGTTTTTTTGAAATTCATCCCCCCTTTTTTTAGTCTGTTTCAAAGACATGCCCACCACTATTTTTATTTTACCCGAGAAACTTACCGGACCCATTTCACCGCAATTCGACCAAAATATAAATATGGTTCCGTTTCACGAAAATTTCTATAACTTTTTAAAAAAGAAACACCTTCTTGAAAAAAAGACCTATTTGGCGAAAGCCAACTTACCGACCGATTTTAAAAAACCAGCCAACCACTGAACTTTGTTTTTTTTGCACAAATTCAACGCCGTTCACGAATATGTATGGGGATTGTCCAAACCCAATTAGTTCAAAAATTATGCCCAATTTTTTCTTTTTAAATTCGTCCATCTGTTGTTTTTTTCAGTGTCATGCCCACAGAATTTTTTTTTTAGAAACTAACCAAAAATACCCATTTTACCCAAAAGACCAGGAATCAATATCAACCCGTTTCACGAAACTCATGTAACTGTTTTTAAAATGAAAAAAATTTTAAAAAACCCACCAAATTGGGTTGAAAGTTAATTTACTGACCGATTTTAAAAAAACCGGGGCATTCGAAAAGGGGTTCCCCCCCAAACCCAAAGACTTTTTAAAAAAACCCTGCGATTATTTGAACCGAGGTATTACTTTGGGTTTCATTTCTATGACAAATATAGAAAACAAGGATAAAAAAAATAAAAAATTTTTAATTTCTTTTTTTAATCCTTTTTTAAGGTTTCGTCTTTTCCTGGGCTTAATTAAAAGGAAGGGTTAACTGCATTTCTTTTTCCCTGCGTTTCGGTCATTTTTTGTCTTCCCCAACTTTCCAAACTTTTTGTTTTTTTTTGCACAAAATTGAACGCTGATCAAGAATATGTATGGCGCTTGTCGAAATTCAATTAGTTCAAAAGTTTGCCCTTTTTTTTTTTTTGAAATTCATCCCCT
>BMAV01003973.1:0-17438 GCA_019973955.1 Trichonephila inaurata madagascariensis
TTTGTACGTCCATTATATGTTGTGTTGTCCATTATATGTTGTGCTGCCCAAGTTGTGCTGTCCATTATATGTTGGCTGTCATTAAAAATTTTGTGTTTCAATTTTGTGGTGTGTTGTCAAATCAAGTGGTACCTATTGTTAAAAAAAACGTGAAAATTGAAAATTAATCTCGGGGTGCCATTTTACTCCAAGGATGTTTTGCAAAAAAGGGAAAATTGGAAATTGCTTTGTGTCAGGGTTAGACTATATGGTGCTACGTAAGAACTTCCCATTTAAACTCCTGAGGTTTGGGAGTCACTATAGATGATGTGGCCTAGGTTTTGTCCTGACGGAACACAGTTTCCTTTTGCCAATTCTTGAATTGTTAGTTCAAACGGTTGCGTTAACGGAAATTTTTTAATTAAGTGTTGGTCATATTCCTTCCATTCCCACCAAATGCAAATAAAAAAACCTTCCAGATTTGCCCCTTTTGAGCTTTTTTACCAGCTTTAACCAAAATGATTTTCAGGCAATTTTGTTGTAGGGACCCATTTATTTTCCCCCGGTCCCTTTTGTTAAGAAATGGGGGAGTTTACCCTTTTAAGGCTTTGACTGAAAATTTGATCCATCATTTTTTTGTTTTAATTGGGGGAAACCCAAGCTTGTTTTTTGAATCCAACTTGTAAAATTTTCTGTTCCAGTCGATTTTTTAGTTTATGGGCGATGCTAAAATTACTAATAGGGGGTCAATTCGATTATTTTTGTGATTTTATCGACATTTTGAGAGGGGCATACCTAAAAGGGAAATGAATGAAGCCAATATTACAAGAATTGAGGTTACAGTTTCGGGACAATAAAACCACTGTAATTTCAGCCACCGGGCCGCACTTTCACCTTTTTAAAAGAAAAATTCGGTTATATTTTCCAGTTAAACAAACTTTCCAATTAAGGGAAAAAAAAACAGCAAATGTATTTTTTATTTAAAAAGTCACCTTAAAACGACCTGAAATTATTTGATCGATATTTAATTTTACCCATCCCTACAGCCATCTACCGAAAATATTATGTTTTTTTTCCTCCAACCTAAATTTTTTATAGCACCAAAAATTTTTTTTACTTATTTGTGAAGAGAATTCATTTTAGAGGACCCGCCTTTTGACCGACAGGAGTTCTTGTTTCAGCCGGATTCTTGCTCAAATCGCTCCCCAGGATTTTTTTCCCCGACGAAGGCGCCCGATGGCACAGTTCCAGAGTCCTTGTGGCCCCTTACCGGGGCATTCTGTTTTGAACCCTGGTGGGAGACCCGTTTAGGGGAGAAAGTAGGCTATGGGGACACTGATCCACATTTTGACTGGGTGCGTCACTGGAACCGGCATGACTGAAAACTTTTAAATTTTCCAATGTAGGGCCCTTTGGGCTGGTTGACCTTCATTTTTTTAAATGTTTGCCATTTGGGCTGCAAAAATATTCAAGGGAACGGGCTGCAACCAGCAAGAGTTCGAGCCTGTACTTGTGAAGACCCCCGGGAGAGGGGTCCGATGAACGTTAAATATTTCAGGTCAAACGTCCTCCCATTACGTGGAAGTTAGGAAGGGGTTTTTTTAGCCGGGTTTCTTTCCTTTTTCTTTTCTTTGAATGCAAAACCCAAATCAAAAAAGGAATTTTTCTCCTATTTTGTCTTTGGGAATTAATTTTCTTTATTACGTTTTTTGTTTACCCCCCTTTTTTCGAGGGGGACTTTTTAATTTTTTTGCTTCGGGAAATTTTCCCTTTTTATTTTTTTGTTTTGTTTTTCGTTTTTTTATTGGTTTTCCCTTTTTGGGTTTTTGCTTTTCATTCATTTTTTTTTCCTAAGTTTAAAATTTTTTCCATTTTAAGCTGGGCAATTTTTGTTGAATTTTTAACACTTGACATCCAGGAATAAAATTTTTTCCTGGTTTCCATGTTGATTATTTTGTGTGGTGTGTTGATTATTTTGTGTGATATGTTGATTATTTAGTGTGGTGTGTGGTCTTTTGTATGTTGCGTTATCCATTACATGTTGTGTTGTCCATTATATGTTGTGCTGTCCATTATATGTTGTGCTGTCCATTATATATTATGCTGTCCATTATATGTTGTGCTGTCCATTTTATGTTGTACTGTCCATTATATGTTGTGCTGTCCATTATATGTTGTGCTGTCCATTATTTGTTGTGCTGTCCATTTTATGTTGTGCTGTCTATTATATATTATGCTGTACATTATATGCTGTGCTGTCCATTTTATGTTGTGCTATCCATTATATGTTGTGCTGTCCATTATTTGTTGTGCTGTCCATTTTATGTTGTGCTGTCCATTATATATTATGCTGTACATTATATTTTGTGCTGTCCATTTTATGTTGTACTGTCCATTATATGTTGTGTTGTCCATTATATGTTGTGCTGTCCATTATTTGTTGTGCTGTCCATTATATGTTGTGCTGTCTATTATATGTTGTGCTGTCTAATTTGTGTGGTGTGTTGTCAAATCATTAGTGTGGTACCTATTGTTGAAAAAACGTGAAAATTGACAATTAATCTTCTCTGGGTGCCACATTTTATCTCCAAGGATGTTTTGCAATACAAGGAAAACTTGGCAATTGCTTTGTGTCAGGGTTAGACTATATGGTGCATACGTAAGAACTTCCCACTTAAGCTCCTGGAGTGTCTGGTGAGTCACTATAGATGAGTGTGGCCTAGAGTTTTGTCCTGACGGAACACAGTTTCTCTCTTATTTGCCAATTCTGGTGAATTGTTAGCTTCAAACGGTTAAGCAGTTAACGGTATTAATTCGAATTAAGTGTATGGTCATATTCCTTTCCATTCCCACCAAATGCACAATAGAACCTTCCAGATTTGTTCACCGTTTGAGCTGCTTCACCACGCTTTAACCACGATGATTTTCAGGCAACTTTGTTGTATGGGACCCATTTATCTTCCCTGGTCCCTTTCTGTTTAAGAAATGGGCGGAGTTTATTCCCTTTGGCTAAGGCTTTGCAGCTGAAAATTTGATCCATCATGTTTTTTGTGTTAATTGGTGTGGCACCCAAGCTTCAAGCTACTTTTTGAATCCAGACTTGTGCAAATGATTTTAAACTGTTCCATGTTCGATCTTTAGCTTATGGGCGATGCTACAATTACTAATATGCGGGTCAACTTCGATTATTTTTGTGATTTTATCGACATTTTCGATGACGGGCATACCTGAAAGGAATGAATGAAGCCAATATTACAAGTAATTGGAGGTTACAGTATCGGGACAATAAACACCACTAGTAATTTCAGCCACCTGGCTCGCACTTTCACCTTTTTAAAAGAAAAAATTCGGTTATATTTTCCAGTTAAACAAACTGTGTAACTTACAATTAAGTGGAACAAAAAACAGCAAATGTATTTTTTTAGTGCGAAATGTCACCTCTAAAACGACCTGAAATTATTTGATCGATACTTAACTCACTCCATCCCTACAGCCATCTACCGAAAATATTATGGATTTCTTTTCCTCCAACCTAATATTATTTCATAGCACCAAAAATATTTTACTTACTTTGTGAAGAGAATTCACTTCTAGAGGACCCGCCTCTTGACCGACAGGAGTTCTTTGCTTTCAGCCGGATCTCTTGCTACAAATCGCTACCAAGGAGTTTTTTTTCCCCTGACGAAGGCAGTCCCCTGATGGCACAGTTCCAGAGTCCTTTGTGGATCCTTACCGGGGGTCATATCTGTTTTGAACCCTGGTATGAGACCCGTTTACGTGCAGCAAGTAGGCTATGGGGACACTGATCCTTACATTTGGTGACTGGGTGTGCGTCACTGTTGAACCGGCATGACTGAAAGCTTTAATTCTCCAATGTAGGCCTTGGTCTGGTTGACCTTCTATTTTTAATTATGTTTGCCATTTGGTGCTGCAAAAGCCTAGTGGTCAAGGTAACGGACTCGCAACCAGCAAGAGTTCGAGCCTAGTACTTGTGAAGACCCGCCGTGCAGAGGGGTCCGATGAACGTTAAATATTTCGAGGCTCAAACGTCCTCCCATTAGCGTGGAAGTTAGGAGAGGGTTTTGCTAGCTCAGGTGTCGTCCTCTTTCCTTGACTATGGTTCTTAATTACAAAGTCCATCGCCAAAAGCCGTCAAATAGCGGAAAAGGGCGAAGTTAATATTCAATCACTCACTATTTGCTCTTTTGGGAATTAATGGTTATTGCGTTTATTGACGCCTTTAATGTAAAACTTGATCCCTCTGTACTTTTCGAGGGTGTACTGTTTTTAATCGTTTTTTAGCTTCGGGAATATCTTATCCCATTTTACTTTCTTTTGACTTTGTCATTTAATCGAAATTTCTTTTTTATTGGGACTTTTCCTCCTATTTTGGTCTGTTGCTGTTCTCATTCTATATATTCTTCATCTTCCTATTAACGTTTGATTGCGAAATTATTTCTCCATTTCTCAAGACTGGTCAACTTTTGTTGAATTTTTTTTAACACTTGACATCCAGGAATAAAATTTTTTCCTGGTTTCCATGTTGATTATTTTGTGTGGTGTGTTGATTATTTTGCGTGATATGTTGATTATTTAGGGTGGTGTGTGGTCTTTTGTATGTTGCGTTATCCATTACATGTTGTGTTGTCCATTATATGTTGTGCTGTCCATTATATGTTGTGCTGTCCATTATATGTTGTGCTGTCCATTATATATGTTATGCTGTACATTATATGTTGTGCTGTCCATTTATGTTGTTCTGTCCATTATATGTTGTGCTGTCCATTATATGTTGTGCTGTCCATTATTTGTTGTGCTGTCCATTTTATGTTGTGCTGTCCATTATATATTATGCTGTACATTATATGTTGTGCTGTCCATTTTATGTTGTGCTGTCCATTATATGTTGTGCTGTCCATTATTTGTTGTGCTGTCCATTTTATGTTGTGCTGTCCATTATATGTTATGCTGTACATTATATGTTGTGCTGTCCATTTTATGTTGTGCTGTCCATTATATGTTGTGTTGTCCATTATATGTTGTGCTGTCCATTATTTGTTGTGCTGTCCATTATATGTTGTGCTGTCTATTATATGTTGTGCTGTCTAATTTGTGTGGTGTGTTGTCAAATCATTAGTGTGGTACCTATTGTTGAAAAAACGTGAAAATTGACAATTAATCTTCTCTGGGTGCCACATTTTATCTCCAAGGATGTTTTGCAATACAAGGAAAACTTGGCAATTGCTTTGTGTCAGGGTTAGACTATATGGTGCATACGTAAGAACTTCCCACTTAAGCTCCTGGAGTGTCTGGTGAGTCACTATAGATGAGTGTGGCCTAGAGTTTTGTCCTGACGGAACACAGTTTCTCTCCTATTTGCCAATTCTGGTGAATTGTTAGCTTCAAACGGTTAAGCAGTTAACGGTAGGAATTCGAATTAAGTGTATGGTCATATTCCTTTCCATTCCCACCAAATGCACAATAGAACCTTCCAGATTTGTTCACCGTTTGAGCTGCTTCACCACGCTTTAACCACGATGATTTTCAGGCAACTTTGTTGTATGGGACCCATTTATCTTCCCTGGTCCCTTTCTGTTTAAGAAATGGGCGGAGTTTATTCCCTTTGGCTAAGGCTTTGCAGCTGAAAATTTGATCCATCATGTTTTTTGTGTTAATTGGTGTGGCACCCAAGCCTTAAGCTACTTTTTGAATCCAGACTTGTACAAATGATTTTAAGCTGTTCCATGTTCGATCTTTAGCTTATGGGCGATGCTACAATTACTAATATGCGGGTCAACTTCGATTATTTTTGGGATTTTATCGACATTTTCGACGACGGGCATACCTGAAAGGAATGAATGAAGCCAATATTACAAGTAATTGGAGGTTACAGTATCGGGACAATAAACACCACTAGTAATTTCAGCCACCTGGCTCGCACTTTCACCTTTTTAAAAGAAAAAATTCGGTTATATTTTCCAGTTAAACAAACTGTGTAACTTACAATTAAGTGGAACAAAAAACAGCAAATGTATTTTTTTAGTGCGAAATGTCACCTCTAAAACGACCTGAAATTATTTGATCGATACTTAACTCACTCCATCCCTACAGCCATCTACCGAAAATATTATGGATTTCTTTTCCTCCAACCTAATATTATTTCATAGCACCAAAAATATTTTACTTACTTTGTGAAGAGAATTCACTTCTAGAGGACCCGCCTCTTGACCGACAGGAGTTCTTTGCTTTCAGCCGGATCTCTTGCTACAAATCGCTACCAGGAGTTTTTTTTCCCCTGACGAAGGCAGTCCCCTGATGGCACAGTTCCAGAGTCCTTTGTGGATCCTTACCGGGGGTCATATCTGTTTTGAACCCTGGTATGAGACCCGTTTACGTGCAGCAAGTAGGCTATGGGGACACTGATCCGCATTTGGTGACTGGGTGTGCGTCACTTTGAACCGGCATGACTGAAACCTTAATTCTCCAATGTAGGCCTTGGTCTGGGTTGACCTATTTTAATTATGGTTTCCCATTTGGTGCCAAAAGCTAGTGGTCAAGGTAACGGACTCAACCAGCAAGAGTTCGAGCCTAGTATTTGTGAAGACCCCGCCGTGCAGGGGATCGATGAACGTTAAATATTTCGAGGTTCAAACGTCCTTCCATTAGCGGGGAAAGTTGGGAGGGTTTTGCTAGCTCAGGTGTCGTCCTTTTTTCCTTGACTATGGTTCTTAATTAAAAGTCCATCGCCAATAGCCGTCGAGTAGGGGAAAATGGGGGCGAAGTTAAATTTTAATACCACTATTTGCTTTTTTGTGAATTAATGGTTATTGCGTTTATTGACGCCTTTAATGAAAAAACTTGACCCCTCTCCATTTTTTCGGGGGGTGTACTTTTTTTTAATCTTTTTTTTACCTTGGGGAAAATATTTTATCCCATTTTATTTTTCTTGGACTTTGTCATTTAATCGAAAATTCTTTTTTTTGGGGGACTTTTCCTCCCTTTTTTTGGTCTGTTGCTGTCCTCTTTTCTATATATTTTTTCATCTTCCTATTAACGTTTGACCGCGAAATTATTTCTCCTTTTTCTCAAGACTGGTCAACTTTTGTTAAATTTTTTTAACACTTGACATCCAGGAAAAAAATTTTTTTTAGTGGTTTCCATGTTGATTTTTTTTTGTGTGGTGTGTTGATTTTTTTTGTGTGATATGTTGATTTTTTTGGGTGTGGTGTGTGGTCTTTCATTTTGGGTTTTTCCACAACATGTTTTTGCTGTTCATTAAAATTTTGTGCAGTCCATTATATGTTGGGGCTGCCCATTATATGTTGTGCTGTACACTATATGTTGTGCTGACTTTTGATGTTAATATACATTTTTTTTCAAATAAAAAATTCATTTATTAAATTAAAAATTATGTTAAAAAAACTAATAGTCCAACAGAATATAGGGGGGAAAAAATAGTTCATTGTGCCCCCAAGGGGGGTTTTCCGAAAAAAAAAGGTCGAGTTTTGGGGGCCCCCGGGGATCCCTTTTTTTCTGAGAATGTACACACCACAAGGTCCATGAACTGTGGTAGATTTAACAAATTTAATGCAATCGAGGATCCAGCATTTTACCCCCAAACCCCTATCACGATAGCTCAAAGTAAAAAACCTCAGGGAAAAACAACTTTTTTCGTAAAAAGCTCAATTCGAACTGTCAAAATTCAAAGCCCCTACCTTTAAAGCCTGTTGCGAATTTCCCGGGAGAGGTGAGTGCCAGCTCAGGTATCCCTCATTAAATGAACATGCTTCAAAATTACAAAGGTCTATTGCCACTAGCCCTAATGTTGGTTTATAGTGTGATGCCCATAAACAATCACTCATTCGAAAACAAATGTTTCATAAATGTCAAGATATAATATTTTTCCCTTTTTCTATTAAGTAAAGAATTTTGTATGACCCTTTGAAAAATTTATTTTATAATAATTATATAATTTTACCAAAAAATTATTAAATTTTTAAATTTATCTTCTTATATAAAAAAAAGCTAAAATTTTAAATGGTTATAGCAAGTAATATATGGGCTTTTTTTATGTATATATTATTTTTCCCGGGATGTATTGCTATGTAAGTACACTAAAATATTTTAATGACAAGTCATTTTAATTAAGGTGGCCATTTTTTTTTACAATGAAAAGGGGGATGGGGTGCTTTAAAAATTATAACGAAATATAAAACATTTTATTAATTCAAATAATACACAAACCTTGCATTCCTTTTTAATTATATTTACTTAAATGAGCTTTTTCCCATGGAATAATTTTGTCAAAATATCTTTTCCCAAATACTTTGGGGAAATTTTTTTAAAGAAAAAAATATCCTTCATACTGAATTTTAAGGTAAGTAATCCCTATAAAGATCAACATTCACAAACTTGTTTTCCTTTACCCAAAAATCATTCCCAACCCGGTTTCTTTTCCTGTTGCGGGGGCAGCAAAAATTTTTTAAATTCAACAAGAATAACTAAATTTCATAGGGAAAAGTTTTCCCTTTTTAAAGGGTTTAAAAAGTATTTCTCACCCAGCTTTTCCAATCTCAGCATGTTGATTTTCTAATTTAAAATTTTTTTACATTCAGTCTTCTAATTTTTTTTAAACGAAATTGTCATCGTTTTTTAATATCAAGCATTTCCTTCTATAAAATTAAAATTATAATTTTTCATATCACCCCAAATTTACTTGTGTGATGAACCCCAAAATAACACCATTGAAAACGGGTTATCTCCTGTGATTTTTGTTTCAGCCCATACTTTGATATATTGGACACTTTTTGGGGTACATCTCTAAAAAAGATATTCACAAATCAGTTTTAAAATATTTCCAGGAAGGACAAAACCCTGAAAAAAGGGGGGACTGTCCTCCCTAAAGGGAGGATGGTTGGTCACCTTTTTTTAATTGGTAAACCCACTCACAAGGTTTTTTACCCCCAACCAATTAACGTTCATTTCGGTTTGTTTTTAAATTTTAAAAAGAAAACCATGAAAGTTTTTAAATTTGATTACACAAGACTTCAGTAAAAACCCCCTTTACATTTTCTATATTTTTGTTTTTTTTAAAAAGGAAAAAATATTTAATTTTCTTCAATTAAATTGAAATAATCTTCAAAACTAACAAAAAATAAGTTTAACTATTCCATTTTTTCTTTTAAATATTCTCTTTGCATTTAAAACCTTAAGATTAAAAAACACCCCAATATAATTTATACCCTAAATAATTTACAGCTAATGTTATGAAGAAGTAGAAAAAAGAGAAAAATATTCTATTTTTAAAAGGAAAAATTTTTTTGCAAAGGGTTAAATTTTGAATGACTAAAAAAAAAAAAGATGGTAAAAGTGTTTAGTTCCCTTTTTATGTAAAACCTTTCCCAGATTTTACAGGATGATTTTTTTTTTTCAATCAAAAAAGACCTCTTTTTTAAATTTCTTTAGATATACAAAACTATGTTACTTTTTAAACATTGTGCATTTTGGGATTTTGGGAAATTTTAATGTGTGTGTGTATGTGTGGTTTTATATTTAATTTAAAAGTTTTTTGTTTTTTGCCAAAATTTTGTAAAAAATTTTCCCAAAACCAAATTATAAAACCAGATTTAAGAAAGAAAAACCTATATTAAAATGAAAGTTATACAAAATTTTTTCAGTTTTGAAAAATTTCATAAAAATAATTTGAAATTTTTAAACAGATAATGGTTTATAAAAATTTATACAAAAAAATATTAAAGTGTACCAATATAAAAGTTGCATTAAATGCAAATTTTGATTTTTAAAGGTTTTAAGGAAACTTATTAAAAACTTAATAGATAGATTCATTTCTTTTCTGGGAAAATTTAAAAGGAAAAAATGTAATATAAATTTTATATAACCCAATTTACAAAATTAATATTCTTTTTCAATTTTAAAAAATCATTACTTTAATAGTTTGTAAATTATCTTGATATATCTTTATATTTGTATATTATCTTTTTATATACAAAATTCAAATCATAACCAGCTATTTTAATCTTGGAACAATTAAAAAAATTTTAAAATTTCCCCATGGGGCTACAAAAACAATTAAAATAAAATTGCTCAATATCCAAGATTTAAAAATAAGTCAATAAATTAAGAAGTCTAGATTGCAGTTGCTTTGAATAACAATTGTTTTTCTGGGGTTTTGCTTTTCAATTTTTTAAAGTGAAAGTAAGGGAAAAAACGGGTTGGGGTTGTTTTATTATGACCAATAAAAAATTTTACAAACTGTTAATTTTTTTTTAAGGAACACAAAATAAAAAGAACCTAAGCATAATTTAAAATAGAAATATTAAACAAAAAAAATAGCATTCTATGGGTCGACTACTATTTTCCCCATTTTTATAAATAATACCATATTCCCAAAAATACACATCAATTTTTAAGGCATTAATATCAAAAGTCCCTTTAAAAACAATATAAAAAATGTTATATTAAATATCAAAAAAACCAAAATCAACTTAAAAAAGTAAAGATTTCAGAGTGTCTTTTAAAAATCCAAATTTTTTGTTTTCATATTAATTCATAATGAAAATATAGAATTAGTAAAATAAATTACCAAAATAAAGAGACAGTTATCACAATATATACTTACAACATTTATTTTCAAAGATATGCTCACATTTAAGTGAATTTAGTGAATGTCATTAAATAACATTTACAAATGAATAGCAAGAATACTCTTTTCCGAAAATTCACAAAACACATACACATTGATGAATTTGGTATTTACTACACAATAAACAAGGAATGATACACAAGAGTTCTAATTGTGCAAGTTCATAAATGTTCAGTTACCAACTGCAGGTTTCTCCAAAGTAATTGGCACAACTCTTTCATTGCTTGGTGGAGGCTCAATAGCTTTCTTTGGAGCTTCGATTGTCAGAATTCCATCCTGGCTCAGTGACGACTTGACAGTTTCGGGTTCGGTACCTTCTGGCAGCAAGTACCGTCGGGTGAACTCTCTTGATACAAAACCATGCTCGTCAGTCCTTTCTTCATGCTGTCCGTGGATAACAATGCAATTATCGACAGTCCTTACATCGATCTCGTTGGGTTTGAATTGACTGACATTGAGCATCACTTTGAACTTGTCAGATTCGTTTTTGACTTCCGATTGACCGGATGAGTCGACATTTCCCTGGGTTCTCGGACGGAGCAAAAATCCATGATAGATAGATGGTGGGAGGAGGTCATTGTCCAACAGACCGGATCCGAAATGTTGATCATAGATGCGAGATGGATAATCCCAGGAATCCCACCAACCACGGGTCATCAGAGGAAATAGTCCAGACAGAGACATCTCTAACGATGAAAAGTAGCTTCAATCAAAGAAATTATAGGCGCTCTCAAGAACCAAATTCAAACACTTTGATCGTTTTCTATTCTGTCACCACTTTCCGTCCGGTGTTTATATAGTTTCACCGAAAATGCTAGAAATTTCTCCGCGCTCCCGGAAGTTTCCATGACAACGGCGAAGTTGGAAGAAAATTCCGCGCCGCTGATTTGGGTGTTTAACCCCCTCGTCGGAAGTGCTCGAAGTTTCTCCATACTTCTCGAAGTTACTATGACAACGGTAAAGCTGGTGGCGAGCACATTGGTTTCGCGCTAACATATTTGGCTGGTTATCACCTTTCTTTTGAAAATGCTAAGAAGAAAAAAAAAAAAAAGGGAAAGCCAATTTTTTTTACATCAAGATAATGTTAGATGGATTTATATATATATATATATAGAAAATACCTAATTTTAGCTATTTAGCACCGATGTTGTAATTTTATTTTGGTATAATGATGAATAAAAGGGAAAAAATTTAAAGTATTTAAATATTAGCGTATTATTACAATTAACTATGTATTAATTTTTATTTATTTATTAAACAAATCTTATTTTGATTAATCTATTAATTTTTAAATATTTTTATCCTGACTTATATATTTCAAACTATTCGATTTCACATTTACTAAAAATTATTATTATTATTATTTGTCTAACTTTAATTTTTTGAGTATAATTTCTGAAAATTATTCCTCTCACAAATTTAACTTTTGAAATAGGCTCAGACCTTTTAAAAAAACATTAGTCTGATTAATAACAGTTAATAAATTAAAAAAGAATTTTTTTTCGAGAATTAAAGTGGATAACTTTCATCATTTCCACAAATTAAGTTGATAAAATTAAAGAGTTTGGGGAATGTGCAATTGCAGTAGTAAATAACAATTCAAATCATTTGAAAATTGCAACTGGTGTTGGGTGAGGCTACAGTGATTCTTTAATAATAAAATCAATGATAAATTTTTTAAAAATTTTTTTTATTAAATTTAGTTTTAAAAAATTCAAACTGAAGTAAAAATTTGTTAGAAGTAAACTAATTTTTATGTAATTAAAAAAACGAGTATTTAAAATTTTACTTTAAAATGAATACTTGAAGATGTGCTCGATTCTCCTTCAAAGATAAAATTAAAATTTTGAATAAAGCATTTATTTGAATAGATAATAGAGTTTAAATTGATTATGATATATTTTTTTGGTTTTAATATAAGAAATCACAAAGTTTCAGATTTATGTTTGAAAACTTGAATCAATATTTGAAATGTCTCAGAATAAAAACTAATATTTATTTTCCAAATCAAATACAAATTAAAACACTATTGAGATCTTTTTTCCCAAATATTTTATATTTTACTAAAATACACTCCAATTTTTAAAAATATCTCTTTTCTTTTTATTTAATTTCTTTTTCCTGCCTCGGCTTTCTATTCCCTTTTTTTTTTCATTCATTTCAGAGCTCAATTTTTTCTCCCTGCAATATTTTTACTGTAAAAATTATTTGGTGAGGAAAATGTACTTTCAGTAATAGGGATATCCTAGACATTCTTGTATCCCTTTTTAAAGTACAGTAAGGCCCGCCTAACGCGGGGTTTACGTTCCAACAAAGTAGAGCGTAACATGAAACAGCGTTAAACGAGGTTATCTCATCATGTAAATAATGGGGTTAGGGGAAGATGGGTAGAAAATTGGTCAGGTATTTTACCATTAAATTTATTAATTTGTTTTTATAACAATAAAACAAAAATTTATTTTTTAAAATATAGAAACATAATAAAAGAATAATGCATATAAAAATAAATAAAATTCTAAGTTAGTATGTTTACATTTCATATCATTCAGCCTTTTCTGTATTTCCAATTTTCTGCCATTTTATCAAGCAGGTAGATTGGCTTAATGACATTTTGAGTTCAATTTCGTCGTCAATCCATATAGAAAGTCTTTTTCCATTTCCTCTATTGTATTATTTCTAGAACGGGTAATTTGTTGTTTTGAGCTTTCAATTTGTTAGCGTTACAGATAAAAGTATTTTTCTTTATTCTTAAGAATGGTCCTTATTGTTAAGGCCAAATTCAATGCAGCACCCATTTGAGATTGACGTTCACCAGTATCTAATCTTCTAATAACTTGCATTTTAGTTTCTAGTGAAATGCTTTTTACCTTTATTTTCGTGTTTTTATTATCACCCATGATAAAAACTAAAAATCATAATATTTTTCCCTATAGCAATCGGTTTTATTATATAAATTTATACTTACAATAACGTCAACAAATGTTTGAAACGATAAAAATACTTTCGTATAATACCGCCGAAAAAGAAGAAACACAGATAAACTGCTTCGGATAGGGGAAACCTAACGCTGCTGTGTGTTTTCAGGAATCCCCCAATTCAAATAAAAGAGGTTAAACCGAAACAGCGCTAAACGAAAGAGCTTTAGGGTTCCTTTCTGATCTGCAACGTATTATGACAAAACAAAATGTTGCGTCAGTTTTTGTTTTTCAGGTTTTTTTTTAATTAGGATTCGATATTTCAAAATGAAACGAGATGGTTTAAGAAGTTTTAAATGTTCATAAAATATTTATTCTTTTTTTCGTAATTTATAATGACCCAAATTTCAGAAAAAATAATTTAGAAAAACTGAGTGTACTTTAAAAAATTGGGGAAAGGGGGGTCTTATTTCAAAAAATTTTTTAATTCTAATCAATCAAAAAAACAAAACAATTTTAAACTTTTAATAGGTTACAATTTTTAAAAGTTTAATTTTTCTAATATATTTCAAAATTTATTTAAACTGTGTTAAATTTTTATTAGAAATTGTTATTTTGCTTAAGGGGTTCCGAATAAGTTCAACCTGTTTCAAAAAGCGTTAAAATTTTAATATTTATATACTTTTTTTAAAAATTATTTTTTAAAATTATAAAAATTTTGGTTTTTTAAGAATACGTTTTTCAATGAAAACTATTTTAGGGTTGGAATTTCTTTGAAAAAAAAATAAAAGCAAAAAGAAAAAGAAAAAAACCCCCTTTTCAAAATACTTCCCTTTTCCCCCTTTTTTGAAAATGCTTCTATTACAATAATATTTTTTCCTGTTATAGCCTCAGACCTCTGTACAGAGGCTCAACTAAAATTTTGAAATATATAACTTAGGGAAATGGGTTTATCCATGTTTACGACAACAGGGGGAGAATTTTAAGAAAAAACGCTGATAATTATTTCAATGAGTTGTAACTCTGAAAATAATGTGAATTTTTCAAAATTCCGTTGAGCCCCTGTATAAAGGTTTTGAGCATATACAGGCAAATATTATTATAATAGAAGCGTTTTTCACAAAGGGCTTTCAAAAAGGTTATTCTAAGTTAATTTTTGCCGAAATATTGTATTTAAATAAATTTTTTTTGTCAAAATGTCCTTAAAACAATTTTATGCATATATTCTAATCTAAGTGACACTAAATATCATGAAAATTATCCATTTATGCGCTTTTTAAAATCACGGTTCCGAACATAGTCGGATACCTTAATGGGTTTTTTGTGTAAAATGTTGACCTCGGAAAAAACACAAGGGATGTTGACGACAGGCCTCATAATTTTGAACCTTTGTCGAGTGAAACCTCGTCTCCTGACCGAGCACGCCACTCTCTAAACTTACACACTACACCAACATGGGGACCTTAAAATGCATCAGCCCCTCTACATGCTGGGTCTTTAGTCGCACCAGGGCTCAAATTCATGACTCAAAAGAAACCTGTTATTTTTACAATTATGTTGCTGTTGTAAAAATAAATCATATTTTTCCATTTTTACAACACCGTAATTAAAAGAAATTATTGCAACCGAAATGAATATTTGAAATGATTGATTGTGAAACGTAAATCAATAGTTAAACATCATAAATTAGAATGCACTTTAAACATATCCCGATTAATAAGGTGACCAACCGTTCTCCTTTAGGGAGGACAGTCCTCCTTTTATAGGTTCTGTCCTTCCTCGAAAAGTGTCCTCCTTTTCAATATTTTAGAACTGATCTGTTAATCTCTGCATTCAGAGATGAACTAAACATGTTTCCAAAATGTCGAAGAATGGTCTGAAACAAACATCACAGGAAATAACAGTTTTTAAAGGTATTTTTTGACTTGGTCTCAAGTAAAGTGGGCAGATATAGAAAATTACGTTGAGTTTTTATCGAAAGAAATGCCTTATATTAAAATCGATGACAATGGTCTGTTTCAAGTAGAAAGAATGTATATTTAAATTCTAATAAATTATAACAATTATAAAATCAACATGAAGAGAAATTGATAAAACATGGGTGCAATTACTTAAGCCATTTCAAAATGAACACATTCCATATGAAATGTAATTATTCTTGTTGAATTTACGTTGTGCTGCCCTGGAACTAATGCAGCAGTTGAAAGAGTTTTTTTTTTCAGTTGGTAATGATTTTTGTGAAGTGACTGGTGAGAAATCAAAATTGAACGTTAATATTTTAGCTACAGTGCTTACCGTAGAATTCAATATGAAGGATATTTTTTGCTTGAACTTTCCGATATATTAGAACATGATATGTTGACAAAAAAAAAATTCATTCTATGCAAAAATACTGGTTTAAGATAATAATTTAAAAAGAATGTAAGCGTAATTAGCGCATTTTTTGAATTAATAAAACATTTCATATAATTTAAAGTTGTCATTTTTTCTTAAATTTTGCGTCCTCCTTTTCACTGTAAAAAAAAATCGTCACCTTATTAATTAGAATGAACTTTTAACATATCCCGATTAAGATTCTTTCTTTTACATCCAAATTGCCAAAAAAAAAAAAAAGTTCGTTACAATTTATTCTCATTTCCCCGAAAAAGAACTATAGGTAACAGTTTGCAATATTATTATAACATTTTTTTTTTATCGAAGATAATGTGATCATTTGTGCAATCATATGAAAAATGTTTAGAGAAAAAAAATTTCAAACTCCTTTTAAAACAGAAATTTTCGAAATTTGAATTACATTCATTATGAGAAATGAGTTATACTTGGAATTCCGTTATTAGAAAATCGTTTTGAAAAATTCACACACATTAAAAAACGTTGAATAATTAAAATCTTTTGAACCTCATAATTCGTTTTTATGCTATATTTTTTCAATACCATTTTTTGTCTTGCTACGAAAAATATTGCATCTTAAAGTATTGTGTGTGTTTTTTTCGTTTTGTGTTAACAAATGTGTAAATAGACTTTTATTATTCCCTAAGGTCCCTGTTGCATATTTCATTGTTATGACTAAGCCAAAGCTTCGCCGAAACGAATTCATTAATAAATAGTTTTGATAGGATAATATTTGGAAGGCATAACAAATAATTTTCTGAAAAAGATCATTTTAATCGTAATCTTACCTCCGGTATCAATACTTGGAAAAATTAAATTATAATAGTTATTCTTGAATATTGTTATTATTATTTTTTGGGGGGGTAAGCTCAGAATAATCCATTCGAACTTTTTTATTGTTTTTGGGATTGTATAATTTATTTTCGAAAATTTGCCATTAAAATGCAATTTGATTAATGCAATTAACTGTATATTTAAATAAATCCTCTTGCACATCTTCGATATATATTTTGGTTTGATTTTTCGGTAGCTTGTTTTTTTTATCTCAAGCTGTTGAATTTCATAACAATAAAAGGAAGCTCAAAATTGCTTTTGATAGAAACGTTTTGTCTGAAAGAGATTCCATTGAAGTAAAAATTTTAGAAAATAAGAAAAAGGTTAAGCCTAATTCTATTTTTCACTAAATGACGATTTTTCCTAGAATTGTTTTCTTTGTTTATTTTGAAAATGTGGTGAACTTCACAGCTACATTAACGTAAAAATCAACTGTACAAAAATGTATAAATTCTGTTCTATAATTTTGCGAAGTCATTTAAAAACTCATATGGAGTTTATAAATAGATGTTTATTATAGTGATATAGAAACTAATGTAGAGGGCCAGAGAAATATCTGCATAATTCAAGAAGTAAACAAATATTAAAAAATTTGCCCAATTCGAAAATTTGTAAATTGTTAAAAAAAAATTTTCGCAAAATCTTTTTTATAAAAT
>BMAV01003975.1:3047-19341 GCA_019973955.1 Trichonephila inaurata madagascariensis
AGTTATTTTTTGATATTTAGCTCAGATCTATATTTTGTCTTCAAAGTAGCCATCGCAGAAAATCCGGATTCACAAAGGTATGATGTTAAAAATGGTAATAGTATACGAAATGCTTTTGTTTTCAGTGCAGAAAATTCAGCATCCACCTCTATCCAGAATTCAAAGAGTGATTTATTACAAAATTGCCCTTTAATTTCGTCACTGGATGTGAAATCTATGAAGATCTCTTTTTCGGCAGTTGAGAGCCCTTCTGAAGTATTTTGAAATGGATCCCTAACCCATTCGTAACTTGCTATCAATTTGCCCTCGTCTGTGTACTTGTTGATGCTTTATTATCGTCGAATGCTCGCTGTGATTTAAAAATATATCTATGATTTTGTTTTAATCCACTGCCGTAAATACTTAATACCGTGAATTATGAAATGTACATTCAAGAGAGATTCGGTAGCTAATCGATTCGGCCAAGACTTACTAGAATTGTACTAAGTACAGCATTTTTACATGTTTTGTACAGACGTCTGTTAGGTTGCATAGACTCACATGAACGTTCGCGAGGATGCCAGATGTAATGGATATGATAAAGAGCAACATAGATTAGGCTATTTTTTAATGACATTTGTACTTTTAGAAATGGATCTTGAAGGAAATAAATCTTTAATTAAATATTATTTCTCAATCTGTTTCAATTTAAAAATTAGAGACAGAAAAATAAAATAATTAACCTATTACTTAAAAGTATATATATATATAATTTACTTAAAATATATATTACTTAAGAGTAACATATATAAAAAAATTTAATACTTATCTTATTAATACTGAATTAAGAACAAGTTTAATACGTATTAGCGACTTCCATGGGCTTGTCTTGCAGAGCAAAGTTTTTTAGAAATTGACCCTCTGAGTTTTTTTTCTATATTTAGCTGATATCTATATTTTGTCTTCTAAGCAGCCACCGCATTTTGCAATATGTTCCAATTTAAAAATCAGAGAAAGGAAAAATAACATAATTATCCTATTTCTTAATTTTTTTTTAATTAAAAGTAACATATACAAAATTTAATACTTATGTTATTAATTTGTACGGTTTATAATTAAGATCGTGTGTTGTAGCTTTAGCGTCAAAGGGCATTATTATTGCATTCAGTAATTTATTAATGTATAAGGGGGGGCGATAAAAATTGTGATTGAAAAGGGGGGCGCCAGTATTGAAAATTTGAGAAACACTGAGTTAGAGGCTTTTCCAGGTACCAGTGTATTTTTAGCTTTTCTGTGCGATTTATCTTATAGGAAACATTTGTTAGTTAAGTCCGACTGATTTTGATTTTTTTTTTATAAAATATGATTTTTATCTCTAATGCAGATTATGGATCCCTAGTTGAAATCTGGAACTACTGCACCGAAAGAAAGTAATGATTATAGTAGCAATCAATCAAAAACCAATTAACAGGAGATGATGAAATTAACGACAAATTAACTTCTATTCTGATAGAACCTGTTAAAGAAAAAAAAACAAAAAAACTCGCTAATACGACAAAGAATATCGTTAAACGAGTGCACTTTAACATCTTTTTGGTTACAAATGCAACGTGTGTATTCGGTTTTAATAGAAAAAGTTCTCAAATATATTTTTCCTTTTCCAACTTGATATTTATGTGAAGCTGGAGCCAGTATAGGTCATATTTTGCAGTGAGCAAAATGGAAAGTTTCCATGCCACAACTGTTGCACACACTGAACGAGGACGATCTGGACAGAAGAATCAGTTTTGTGAAAGGTACCCCGCGTAGGTTGAAAATGAAGCAAATTTTGTTTCCTAAGTAGAATGGTCTAACAAGGCACAGTTTAAATTAAATGGTACAGTAAACAGGCTTAATTGTGCGTACTGGGCCTCACAAAATCCACATGTTCATGTTGAGAAAGCGATCAAGGCTTCGGAACTTTACTTTTTGTGTGGGGTTTTATTGGACCTTTCTTTTACGAGGGCACATTTACTGGAAGGAGTTACTTCAGTGTTTCTCAAACTGTGGGGCGCGAGTATATCGAAAAGTTGAACACAAAAAATTATTTAAAAAAATTGTTAATTTACTGAAAGTTAGCGTAACAAAATACATTCTGACATAATAAAAAAGCAAAATACACATTTACATTGACATAATACTCTTAAAAATGTATCAGTATTACACAATGTGTTTCATAATTAATTTGACAGTACTAAGTTAAGAACAAGTTTAATAATTATCAATGACTCTATGGGCATTCCCCATAAAATTATACATAAATTTTATTACTTATCTTGATAAATTGTACGGTTTATAATTAAAGCTGTATTGCATCTTTAGAGTCAAAGTACATTATTATTGTATAAAGGGGGTGCGATGAAAATTATGACTGAAAATTGGGTCGCTAATACTGAAAGTTTGAGAAGCACTGAGTTACTTGTATGAAGATGCTTGATACATTAATTTTACTGTGTGTCGGGCTTTGTTTGGTGGTGATCCTTTTTTATCCAATAAGATGGCTCTCCACCCCAGTACCATACAGATGTGCATACCTATCTTGATACCGTAGCATCGGGTCATTGGATTGGACGGAAGAGTTAGATTGAGCATCCTACACATTTACCTGATTTAACTCCATTTGACTTTTACTTACCTCAAGAACGTAGTGTTCAACAAAAAACCTCGTATATTAGAGGAACTACGCTATGAAATTAAAATGGCTAGTCATGCAATTCTTGTAGATAATCTGAGATATGTCACAACGACAAATGACATTTGGAGAGGGGGGAATTACATTTTAAACACTTAATGTAACTTTGTCATTTTTTCATTGTAATAATAATAATACATATGTTTTTCTTCATCAAAGTTTGTATACATTTTTTGATCACCCCTATATAAAGACAGAATAAGTTAATATACTCCAAGAACTCCAAATCCTCTTTTGTTTAATGTCGTAGTGTGTAACACCAGTTATTGCCAACCGCAGTGATAATATCAGACCCACTGGGAAAGTGGTAGCATTTCACACTTCCACACCACAGATCCAGGGGTCAAATCCCGGGCTGGGCAAGGTCGACTCTGCTTTTCATTCCTTCAAGGGGTCGATAAATGAGAACCAAGCTTGCTTGGGAACTAAACACTGGGATTTCGCGTGAAACTGACTACCTGATCAGGACAACTGCTCATGCACATAAGCGCCCAAGGTTACTTATACTGAGACGGACATAATAGGGCTTGGCCCTCATGGATTGTTGAGTCATTGAGTTTAGTTTAGTGGTTCTTACATAGTCTTTCTCACCACGAAGATGACTTTTTTCAATCATTTCACTTTCACTCTGTGTTATCTCGCCAATAAGTAAAACTTTGATATTTCTGATCATTCTTGGTGTTATATTTTTGATATGCAGAGAGTTTTTTGGGATTTACTTTTTTGCAAAGTTTGAGTCAATGAATAATATATAATGCTTAAGAGGTATCCGACTACGTTCGGAACCGTGATTTTGCAAAAGCGTACAAATGGATAATATTTATGATATTTAGTGTCATTTAGATTAGAAAATGTATATAAAATTGTTTTCAGAATAGTATTACAATAAAAAATTATTTTAGTACAATATTTTGACAAAAAATTAACATACAATGACCCTTATTCAAAATAGCCCCCTTTTGTGAAAAATGCTTCTATTATAATAATATTTTGCCTGTGTATAGCCCAGACCTCTGTACAGAGGCTCAACTAGGATTTTTGAAATATATAACTTAGAAGGGGTTTTATCCATGTTTTACGACAACAGTGGGGAGAAATTTTAAGAAAAAAACGCCGGTAATTATTTCAATGGGTGGTAACTTTGGAAATAATGTGAATTTTTCAAAAATCCTAATTCAGACTCTGTACAGAGGTCTGAGCTATATACAGGAAAAATATTATTACAATAGATGCATTTTTGACAAAAGAAGAACATTTTGAAAAAGGGTTATTCTAAGTTAATTTTTTGCCGAAATACTGTATTTAAGTAATTTTTTTTTTGTCAAAATGTTGTTCCTTAAAACAATTTTATACATGTACTCCAATCTAAGTGACACTAAATATCATGAAAATTATCCATTTATGCGCTTTTTTAAAATCACGGTTCCGAACGTCGTCGGATACCTTAAAGGTTTTGACCATTAGAGTCCAGGGCTCATAGTCGCTGTGAAAAAGAATGGTGGCTTCGAGTCCAAGTCCTTTGGAGGCCCAGATTCTGGAATAACTTACTGCTGCATTGAATTGAAATTGAGTATTAAGTTTCACATGGTGCAATATGGAATTTAAGAGATAAATGTGCAAACTCAAGTGCTCTTTTCTTCACTTCACTATGGTCAAAAGTTTTTCGATTACAATAACCCTCATTTAGCTTTTAGTGTGAAGTTAACTCAATCCAACTATTCTTTAAAGTCCGATCTAATAATTGCATCTATATAACTCTAGGTAAAAATTTTACTATTAAGTATTTCAGATTTTGTAATGCATCTATTTTTAAAAAAAATTACATGTTTTTAACGTACATTTACAACTTAGTCCCTCCCCCGAAATGAACAAAATGCGAAGAAAAATGTTTTAAAAAACAGTTGAAATAAATTAATTGTTTTTACATGTTTCCAAAATTAAATATATTAGCAAATATTGTTATCTAATATTAATCTATAGCAGGCATAAAAACAATTAAAAACAAACAAAACTAAATTCTCTAAGGAACTTAAGAAAGTAAAGTAACTCGTGAGTGACAAATTAAAGAAAATGAATGATTTTTTTTTTGTAAAGAGTGAAGTTTATTAAAAATTTAATTAATTTCTTTAAGAGATTTCTTACGACAAAAATTTTACAAAATAATTTGAAAACTGCGATTACTAAAGTTATAAAGTATAAAAACCTAATTTTTACAATTATTACTATTTTTTTTTTATAAAATTTTTATTATAATTATTACATAAATATAAAGGATTAACTCAGTTTTGATTCTTAAAGATTAATGCGCGTTTTTGTTATGTTTTTTTTTACATAAAGTTAAAGTTAAGATTACATAGATTCTTCCCTTTCCCCACACACGCATTTATGCACGAATTAAAATTGAATAGCAAAATAAAACGTATTAGTAAGCGAATTTCTTGTATACATTCCGTGATTTTGTCTTCTCCTGTAATGACGTGGATTACTGAAAATATTAAAAGATTTGTTCTATAAAAGTATTCTGATTCTTACACATGGGTAACTGAATAATGTTGCTGTTTTTAAGCACAACAGCTAATGAATATAATACAACTTAGTAAAATATATATTTTGTTTATTGATAAACAAAGAAAAATGAATGTATCTAGAAGGAAATTAATTAAGTTTGATGCAGAATTTTTTTATTTTTTTTTTTATTTTAAGAGTCATGAACAGTATAAAATTTATTTTTAATCTAACATGTGCCTTAATATTTCCGAGGAATATTTTCAGAATGAAACATATCTTTTTGCTTAGAATAATCGAAGAAGTTTGCTGAGTGCTTTGATAGTGTGAAATTGGGGATAAAAAATTCTAGAATCTTTTAAAACTAAACTTTAATTAAAATAAACATTCACACTTTTAATGGAAATTTAATTACCAATTTATCCTTTCATATAAATTTTTAAATAATCTTATATTATATGCGTATTAATAATGAAAAATTCTGTGTTTATAAGTGAATTTCTTCTGAAAGGATTATGGTGGCAAAAGGCGGAAGGATAGCAAATTCATTTTTTTGTTATCTTTGTATAGCTTTTTCAATTGGTCGAAGGTTTAAACAAATTTGATTATTTAAAAGGAAAGCAAGTTTTTTAAGTTAAAACCTTTTAGAAATATTTGAATATTTTTGTTTTATTGAAAAGTAAGTCTAATACTAAATAAAATTAGACTAATGAAGTTAAAATAATCTAAATAAACATGCTATACATTTCACAAAATTAGCTAATATTCATACAAAACATAATTGCATTTCAAAATACAGTCATTAAAGTCTACGCTACAAATAATTGAAAAGAATTTTCGCGAACTGATATTTCACTAAATATATTTGTTCACATGTTAAGCATCTCCCTTTTCACTAAAAATGCAAAGAAAGGATTTATTTGTGTTTAGTTTTTTTAAATATATTTGAAACTATAGAATAGTTTATTGCATAATTTGTGATATTAGGATTTGATTATGTGTAGCCATTTCCGAATTTTTAATGATGTGTTTGTTTTTTAAAATGATGACTGTTATGGGTTTTTCTTGAAATTCAAATATAGAGTAACATGATTAACAGCAAAATTTTTTATTAAATATCCAATGTATAATAATTTAGCAATCGGAAAAAGAATTTTTACCAAAAATATATTATTTTGAGGAATAACCCATCTTATCAATAGGCTTAAAAAAGGAACTACCGAGCTTTTCAATGTAGTACCTAAAAGTTCTTGCATAATATCCTTAAATTATTAATACAAAAGCTTAGCGAGAAAAATTACGAGGTATTTAAATTTAAATACTCCGCAAGGAATTTTTATTTTCAGATCTAGTCAAGACTTGGCAATAGTCAATTCAATGTTCTTGAATAATAAGAGGTATTAATTCAATATTCTTAAATTAATACCTCTAATTATTTTTTGACTCAAGACTTTTTGACTAAATTTTAAATAAATAATTATTGTAATGTTAGCAGTATTTTATTTTGATTTTTATATAAAACAATTAATTTTTTCAGCAGTTTAAACACTCGTCCATAACCAAATAATCTAAAATATATAAAGAAAATATTTTTGGTACTTTTCCATTTCACCGGCGCAGGCAATAAAGTCGCCAAAAATGATACAACCGACGCCAAACAGAATATTTTCGCTGTGTGGTAATCTTTTTACCACTACATTTTCAAATCAAGTTGTGGTCTTTTCTTATCAGTAAGGTCTTTTTCATAATACATCAAAAATACATGAAAAACCAATGAGAACTAACATTTATTTGCACTTTTTATGTGTAAGTTGTGTGTTGTCACCAATAAAGCCAGCTTGGCTTGCGCTGGCGAAACGGAAAAGTACCATATTTTTCTATGAGAATACCTTTTCTAAAATAATAGGGGGAAACAAATTAGATCAAAACTTTAACTAAGATTCCATATTAAATGAGAAAATTTATTCTGTATACATTCAAGCCGTTACCCGCCCGTTTCGCTGGGTGTTCAAAATGTTGTATGAACATGTACTGTTTATACATGTATATAAATTATTGATATCTAAGTCATAGCATAAAGCATTCGATTGTATTGAAAAACACTCTTATAGAGCTCTCACACCTTGTTTTAAAAATAAAGGATATGACTTCTAATTAATAATACTAAAACTGAAGTAGAATTATTTTTTCCGCTCCCGTAACCCGCTCCCCTAAAGTGAATATTCGCAAAACACATTTTTAGTGGATCTTTTCTCAACAAAATAAACATGCTTGCCCAATTTAAAGTCTGAATCTAATAATTCATAAACTAATCTTTTTTTCATCAAAAAGTCTCGTAACCTCCTTTGAGAGTCGATTTTTGAAAGACCCTTTCTTTTCGGATTTTAATTCGACAAAAGAAACATGCATACCAAATTTCGTTATTGTAGGTCTAATAATTCAAAAACGGGAATATTTTTTCCTGATCAATAGGAATCAGTAATTCCCCCACTCCCCCATAGGAGTTGGTTTTCGTAAAATCCGTTCTTAATGTATCTCTATTGAAGAAAAGAAACATGCGCACCAAATTTTAAGTATGATCATCTAAGAGTTCAAAAACAGAAGTTTTTAATCTATAACGATCCTTAACCTCTCTCAAACTTCCCTTTTAATTGGTAACCAATTCTTAGAGGAACTCTAGTCCATGAATGAAACATACCTGCCAAATTTCAAGTCTGTAGGTTTATGAGTTCGAAAATACGAATATATTTATCTCCAACTCCCCTGAACCCTTCGTAACCCTCTTGCATACGATACCTTTTGTAGTGAATATTTTCTTCATAAAAAAACCTGACTGCTAAAACAAAAAGTTCAAAAACAGGATTATTTATCTATAACGCCCCTGAACCTCTTGGCGGCCGATTTTCGCAAAATCTGTTCTTAGCTGATCTCCAATCCATGAAAGGAACATGCCCGCCAATTTTCATATCTTTAGGTCTAATAGTTCCTGAGATATCGTAATGACTGAGTGAGTGAATTAGTTTTTCTCCTTTATACACATGGTGCCCCCGAATGCCGTGTAAAAACTTGGAGGGGAGGTATAAAACATCTTGATAAGCTATAAGTGATAGGAAAAGATAGGAAAGCGATAGGTGGTGCTGTACGCGAGCTCGCGAGGCCGACATTCTCATTTCAGACACGGACAGCGAGGAATGGACATGAATCATTAAACGAACGCCGAGTTAGTGGACATCCACTTCATTTACCTCCTAGCCAACGGAAATGAACGTGCTGCTGCTCGATTCTATGGGGAAAGATATCCAACGCGTTGGCAACCAAATCATCAGACGTTCTCTCAGGTGCATCAGAAGCAGATGAAGCATGAATCATTCAGAGCCACGACTGAAGTACTGAGCGGCCGCAAAACACAAGAATACCAATATTTGATGAGGGTCTGCTGCATGGTGTGGAAATCTCGGTACCAGTGTACGGGTGCTTGCCATTGCAATATCCAGTTTTTCCTAACGTGTCCGCTAATCCATGTCACGTCGGTGTAGTGAGTGCATACATGCCAGCGGCCGCAATGTCAAACACCTTCTGTGATGATTTTATGTCATATTTTTTATTTATTATTGTTTTTTTTATTTATAATGACAGATTATGAACAGTTATTAACAGAGTTCGACAATCTACCTAGTACATTCACCGAAAGCAGGTACCTCTTTTTGGAGCAGCGCCATATAGGCGGATACCAAACGCCGCAGGTAATTTTGATGCCCAGCTTCCTACCTAGAGGGAGGCACCTGAGCTTTGAAGATGCGAACCTGTACTAGGATACAATTTTCGTTAGAGCACCCCTCTAGAGATTTTTTACATGCCGTATAATCATACTACATGGCCGCTGTTGATTTTCTGCATCATGAAAATCCATCGACTTGAGCAGGGGTCGAACTCGCAGCCTTGGGTATAGAAAACCAGCGACAAATCAACCACGCCACCCAGCCGACTCATTTATTACTGTTTTTTGTGTGCTTGTAATAAAGCATTTTATACTACATTCTTACAATCTTTGTGTCTCTTTATCTCGTTAGGGTTACGTTTCCGCACATGCTTTCCTATGTAATTATGCCTTCTCTGGAGGTTCCCTACATCCCCACCAAGTTTGTACACGGCTTTCGGGGACACCCTGTATATTGAAAGGAGAAATGATACTCACTCATTACAAAATATCCAAAATTATTTGGCCTAAAAAGTTCAACTTTGGTAAGCATTTTTCTTTAGTTGAGTAGAGATCTGATATGGACGGGTTTTGCGGATAGGGACTTCCAAAGGCCGTTACGGGGAATATAGATAAAAAATTCCCTTTTTTGAACTATTAGACTTATAGATTTGAAATTTGTCAAGCATGATTGTTTTGTTGAGCAAAGATTCACTAAAAATAAGTTCTGTGGAAATAATCTTTGTAGGGTCGCGGGGGTGTACAAGACAATTGTAATTCTTTTTCAGAAATTCAAGTGATGTACTTTTTAAATTAAGAGTTGAATACCATAAGAAGATTTTGAATTAAATTGAAAGCTTAAAGTTAGGGTTTAGAAATCAATAATTTATAAACAGAGGATAATCATTCAACATCAATAAATACTCAGCGAGACGGGCAGGTAATGGCGAGTTGACAGCATTTTCTATTTTTTTATCACTTAAAATAGCGTATTTTAACTAAAATTTGAATTGTGTCGAAACAAGTATCTGAAATTCTAATGATCCTTTATAACTTTTTTTCTTTTTTTATTATTCAGTACTTACAGCTTCATATTGACTATTTTAGTTACAAACAATTTATTTTTTTTGTTTATAGATCAGTGTTTCTTTATTTTTTAGTATTTGCGACCCAATTTTCGATCATATATATATAATTTTCTGCACGCCATCCCCCTTCCATACAATAACAATGTATATTGAATTCAATAATAATATACTTTGACCCTTTGAACTTTGCTTTAATATAAACCGTACAAATTATCAAGATAAGCATTAAATTTTGCATATAATTTTATTTATGACAAGCCCATGCGGTCATTGGTATTTATTAAACTTGTTCTTAACTTAGTATTGCTAAATTAATTATAAAATACACTGTGCAGTGCTGATACATTTATATAAGTGTATTATATATGTGTAAATGTGTATTTTATTTTATTATGTCAGAATTTATTTAGTTTTGCTTCCTTTCAGTAAATTAATGATTTTTTTTAAAAAATAATCTTTTGTTTTCGACTTTTCGATATGCTCACCCCCCCCACCCCCATATGGTTATCACGGCCGCCTAGGGGGGGTATGTCCCACAGCTTGAGAAACTCTCTCTGTCATAGATGAATGCTACATCACTAAACTATTCTATGTTACCTTACGGATTCTAAAAATATCACCAAGTTCTTATAAAAACTATTTATTGATTTATCAGGCGAAATATACGAAGCACACACACATTTAACACCTCAAAAATCTTTACTCGATACAAACTTTTCTTTATGCGATCATATGAAAAGAAAAAGGAAGTAATAAAGATTATTTTAAAGAAATATTTAAGAGAAAGCATTATACATACAGTATACTTGTATGTTATATTCTGTGAAACATCCTATTTTACGTTTCATAAAGACTTTATCTTTCATTTTTCACCGGAAGTCACAAAAGATATTGCCAGTAATAAGGACATTTTCAGTAGGAGAACATTATTGACACAGGGGATAGTGCAATTTTTACCAATTTGTCAATATTTTGCTGATGTCAGACTTGTTACAATCTTGTTATACGAAGAGTATCTCTTTTTAAGACCAATGTAACGTTATTTTATGGAAAGTTCTGGAAAAGAAGTATCAGATAAAATTTGACAAGAATTTTTTTCTTGCGCGTTAGAAGACCTTAGCTAAATTGCCTCAGAGAAATCTGATGTTACTTTTTTTTTCTAACAGGTATTGAATAAAAATAATCTTATAAAGTATATTAAATATTTTATTCAGCATATAGTTTAAAACAGAAATGCCAGTCATACGAATAAAAATTATTACTTTTCTTTATATTCCAAACATAATGCTATCATTTGATAAATTAAGAGATGAAAATCTTTCTAAAGAATATATTTACATATAGCGAACACACACACACATTCTATGTTATTTTCATGCAATTCTTTTTAAGTTATTAACTACGTTCGGAAATGTGAATTTGCAAAATCGTGTACATGTGAATTACATTTATATATTAAGAGTTACTTGAATTAGAATATACATGTGTAAAATTGTTCTATAAGAATAGTACTACAAGAAAAACTATTTTTTTTATTGAAAACAATTATAAAATCCCCGTGCACCACAAAGTATCACACGGGGCTTACAGAAGTAAGCATTAAACACACATTCAGGGGAAACAAAAAAATAGAAATAAAATATTGAGGTTAAGAAGAAATACAAATATTTACAACAAATTCACAGAAATTTTTGAAAGCATTTCTGGTGGAAAGAAGTTGGTGAAAATTCGGAGGCTAATTTATATTAAGTCCCTTGAAAGCCAGTCTTAGGATCTTTCTTTCTCTGGAAAACTTGGAACACAGAAGGAGCACATGTTCTACATTTTCCTCGCCTCCAATATTACAATCACAGGAAGATGACGGAACTAAATTAAATTTGTTCAAGTAGCTTTTGAAATTACCATGACCAGTGAGAAATAAGGTTATTTTGTAGTTAGTGTAAAAATGATGGCATGACAGTCTCTTATTAATGGTTGGAAAAAATTTCTTTGTTGTGCTCCCTTTATTAGAAATGAGATATTCTTGGTTCCAAGACTTCACCATTCTTTCTTTCGTGATCCTCTGTAAAACGATTTAGGAATATTAACGTCAATATCAATTTTGCGCTTAGTTGCAGCCTTTGCAAGCTAATCGCCTCGCTCATTCCCAAGAACGCCCGTGTGTCCGCGAACAAATGCAAAATAAATGCAATTTTTTGGCAAGAAATGAAGAAAGAATGACGTATTTTCAAAACATTCTCTTTATATGAAAAATGTTTCTATAATAATAATATAATGGCTGTATGTAGCTCTAGGACTTCTCTAAAAAGCCTGAACTCCTTTTTTTTTTTAAAAAAAAAAGGTTTACATTGTTTTCAGAGTTACGATCAATTGAAATAATAGCCAGTATTTTCAGTTAAAATTTCTCTACTCTGATAAATTATAATATGGATAAATCCACTTCAAATATATTTGAAAAATCCTTGTTCAGTCTCTGAACAAATGTCTTACTCGTAGCTATACATAATCAAAATATTATTATTACAGACGCATTTTTCATGATAGAAGAACGTTTTTGAAATTTGTCCTTTTCTTTTTCTTTTTGTGTTAAAAATTGCATTTAAATAATTTTTTCTTGTAACAATATTCTTAAAACAATTTCATATGTATACATTAATCCTAATGACTTTAAATATCAAAAATTTATTCATTTAAATGCTTTTGCAAACTTTAACTGATCAGAAAACTGCATCACTTTTCAAAAATATGTTAATTAAATTATTTTTTCTGATATCAAAAGTACTTGTACAAGCTTCAATGAATTAAAAAAAAAATTGAAGGAAATAACTCAATAAATTTGTCCATTTTTCAGTTCTTTATTTCATGTAAAGAATTTTATTCTACACTCCTACTCAGAAAATAACGTTAGTGAATACTAATGAAAATTTTCTGTATCAGTATGAGATAAACATGCAGAATATCTTACAAGTGTTAAAGTTCAGATAGTTCCAATGAGGGTTTGAATGCTATGAAAATATGTCATTTTTTTTTTTCATTTTTAACCAAATCATTGCAGTTAAATAATTTTTTAAAAACAATCATCGCAAACCTTTGTATGTATATTCTAATTCAACAGACATAAATTCGTAGGGGTTTAAAAAAGTATGGTAAAAAGCCCATTCAGGGTAAACGTTTATTCAGGAAATAAAAAAATATCTATACAATGAAGGAAGACTCAGATACGTATTACTTCTCTATATAGTCACCATACTTATCGAGGCATTTGTTCCATCGGTACAGCAAATCTTCGAAACCAGCATCGTAGATATCAGAGTTAAGGTGGTTGTGTAGCCACTTCAAGACGGCTTGCTGAGCCTCAGCATCGGTTCTGAAATGCCGAAGAGATGGAAATCATTTGGCGCGAAGTCGGGACTATAAGGATCCAACACCCTCCACTGAAAACGCTTTTTTTTCATCTCGTATATCTGTTCTGCCTTTTTCAAATTCCTTGCAGCAAAATCCCGCCTGTTTTTGTGACGTAACACTTGTACCGATGAATTTCAGCTGAAAAATTTTCTTAAAATCCAAAAACAGTAGACTATGTTCCATCATCGCATCATCTTTTGAGATTTAATCTTGTGAATGGAGAACCAGCTCCATCTGCCGACACCATTTAAATGCTGTGATTATCTCCGTTATCTTACGAGGGATTTTTATTCATACGGGTAACTTGCGCACCCGTCATAGTTCTTGTTTCTTTACCTTTTGAAATCTCTAAGTATATAAAAAAAATCTGAATTTATAAACTTTTTTTTCAAAATTACATTTACCAGCTAGTCAGTCAGCTTAATTAATGGATTAGGACAGCGTTTCTCAAACTGTGGGGCATGCCCCCCTTTAGGGGGTGTGATAACTCTACAAGGGGGGCGGGAGGCTGTTGAAAAATTGAAAATAAAGATTATTTAAGAAAATTACTAATTTACTGAAATAAACAAATAAAATATATTTTGACATAATAAAAAAAGTAAACGATATATTTACACTGATATAATGCACTTATTAATATATCAGTATTGCATAAAGTATTTTATAAATAATTTAGCAATACTAAGTTAAGAACAAGTTCAATAATTAACAGTGACCCCATGGGCTTGTCATATACAGAATTATATACAAAAACTAACACTTATCTTAATAGTTAGTATGGTTTATGTGATTAATCCCTTAACTGCCGATTAAAGGCTACTCGATTCGCTCCCCGCCACCATTTTCCAGGTAGGCGTGCGTATGTGATGTATTAAGGGGGGGGGAGGGAAAAAGATTAAGTAATCAAATCCTCTGAAATATATAAATCCTTCGTAAACACTGTCAAGTCCCTTTTATTACATTCCATTGCCTTCGGAATAATTTTATGGATAGCAGTGCACAGAAAAGATCGTACTTCGGAAAGACGTCTATATACATGCAGGGGAAATAAACCAGACGTTTATATACGCTCTTCAGAGCTTTAAGTCTAATTGTAGTTTTAGCATCAAAGTATAATATTATTGAAGTCCATACATTGTTATTGTATGAAGGGGGGGGGTGATGAAAATTATGATTGAATATTGGGTCGCAAGTATTGGAAGTTTGAGAAGCACTGGATTAGGAAATATTGTTCGCAGTTTGTATGTCTGAGGTACAAAAAGTGCGCATTCATGATCAAAAGTTCACCACCTTCATAAGGCAACTTTTCTCAAACTGTGGGAGGTGATGACTCTACTATAATAACCCTAACTATATGATATACCCAAACTATGATAACCCTATTTAGAGGCGCTAGCATATCGAAACTAAAAGATTATTTAAAAAAAAATAATAATTTACCTAAAGGAAGGAAAAAAATACACTGTGACATAATAAAAAATAAAACACACATTTACAACGATATAATATACTTACAAAAATGTATGAGTACCGCACAATATATTTGATAATTAATTTACCAATACTGAGTTAAGAACAAGTTTAATAATTGCTAGTGACTCATATGGGCTTCTCTCCAGCAAATTTTAATACTATCTTGATAATTTGTACGGTTTATAATTAAAATCGTGTTGTAACCTTATCGCCTAAGTACATTATTGAATTCAATACATTGTTATTGTATGGAGGAAAATTATTGATTGAAAATTGGGTCGTAAATGATGAAAATTTAAGAAACACTGCCTTAAAGTGTATTTCTCATAGTTCTGATTGTTAAAACGCCCTTCAATAGTTACTTTTAATAGTGTTCGTTCTTAAATCTCAAAAGAACAAAAATAGTTCATCGCTGTTAATAACTGAAATGATAACATTTAATTAAACAACTTAATTAACCTTTTGAGGACGGCTGGCCGATATAACGGCCAAGAGGAACAGACACTTAAAAGACGGCTCTGGCCGCTGTAGCGGCCACGCAATGCTTTCCCCTCTTAACTGCTTTCGAAACAGCATGAGGCCTATTACAGTCCTGGAACATCATTTGCTTGACCGGTTTCTTTTGTATTTATAAGGGAGGACGATGCAGTTCCCTTTTTCATCCGTATCTAGAAATCCCTCTTTTTCCCCTTATGCTTAAATTCTCACTAGCGGAGAGTGCATAGTTATTTTTGTAAGAGATTTTGTCATTTCGATTACTTAATCATTTCATTTTAAATTAATTTGATTCCTTTTTTTTAAAAAAAAATCCCTAAACGTAAAAGAGGACTTACCACTGAAAAGATTCAGAAAGTTTTGGCTAATTTAGAAGACGAAATTTTTGATTATTCTGATTTTGATTGTGAGTTAGAAAATGAAGATGATTTAGATCAATCTTTAAATTTAAAGCCAGAGGTTAAAGATGAGGTTGTCTCCGAAGAACAACGTAAAATAGTCTGGGATGACCCACAACTAACCCATAAAGTGACAATTTCACCTTTCACGGGAAATAATGTGATAAAAGGAGCCGCTGTACCGTGTGTCTAAATGATTCTTATAATTTTTCATACTAAAGGATGACATTACGTATTTTCTTAATGCATGTTTTTGTTACTAATACACGCATAGCTCTCTCTATATGCATCTGCCAAATTTAAAAATACTTCAATTCTACATTTTTATCAATTTTTATACCTGTAAACCAACTTAAAATATATTTGTGGAGAACTTTAAGCAATTTTGCATTCAATTTTTGATGAAAATTTATGCATTATTACTCAATGTATTAATGTACAGAAACGTATTTTTATTGTTACCTTACGTTATGCTTAATGAAGACATTTTTTAAAAATTTTATATCGAAACATCAAAAAAAAA